>MDKI01120932.1:0-26533 GCA_005239505.1 Nicotiana paniculata
AGTCCCTGTGGGTACGATATCTAGACTTCAAATCCTATATTACTTGTCGACCACGTACACTTGGGTGTGCATTGGGAAATCAACCAACAAATATCCTACATGGATTTCAAGCATCGTCCCTGTAAGAAAGAAGAATGGACAAATCCGAGTTTGTGTTGACTTTAGGGACCTAAATAACGCTTGTCCTAAGGATGAATTTCCTCTTCCTATCCCCGAGCTCATGATTGATGCAACAACTGGATACGAGGCATGTCTTTCATGGATGGTTCATCTCGATATAATCAAATTCACATGGCACCGAAGGATGAAGAACTTACTGCCTTTCGCATCCCTAAAGGTATATACTGCTACAAGGTAATGCCTTTTTGTTTGAAGAATGCTAGTGCTACATATCAACATGCCATGCAAAATATTTTTGATGACATGCTTTATAAAAACATGGAGTGTTATGTTGACGAATTGGTGGTAAAGTCAAGGAAGAAGGATGATCACTTGCAAGATTTGAGGATGGTATTTGAACGGCTTCAGAGATACCAACTCAGAATGAATGCGTTGAAGTGCACCTTTGGGGTTACTTCTAGTAAGTTCCTCAGTTTTATTGTTCGACATCGAGGTATCAAAATTGATCAAGCTAAGGTGGATGTTATCTTGAAAATGCTCGATCCTAAGGATATTTATTAATTAAAAAGCTTACAGGGTAAGCTGACATATCTTAGAAGATTTATTTTGAATCTAGCTGGAAGATGCCAACCATTTATAGTCGCCTCATGAAGAAAGGGGTTCCTTTTGAATGGGACCAAGCTTGCAGAAATACTTTTGAAAGCATTAAGTCTTATCTGATGAAACCTGGAGTACTAGCAACCCCCATACCTGGAAAGCCATTAATATTATACATTTCAGCACAGGAAAGGTCAGTAGGAGCGCTTCTGGTTCAAGGAAACAATGAAGGCAAAGAAAATGCGCTTTGTTACTTGAGTAGGATGATGACGCCAAATGAGCTCAAGTATTCACCTATTGAGAAGTTATGTTTGGCACTTGTCTTCTCTATTCAGAAGCTGAAACATTACTTCCAAGCTCACGTCGTGTGACTCATCTCAAGAGCGAATCCTATCAAGTTTGTCATGTCTAAACCAGTCCTAAGTGATCGATTAGCAAGGTGGTACCTCCAATTTCAACAATTTAAAATTGTGTATATTACTCAAAAGACAGTAAAAGGACAAGCATTAGCTGACTTCCTAGCTGACATCTGATTCCAGATGATTGGCAGTTGTCTGATGAATTGCCTGATGAAGATGCAATGGTCATAGAAATTCAACCTCCTTGGAAGATGTATTTTTATAGTGTTGCACATCGTGAAGGAGTTGGCACTGGAATAGTGTTTATCACTTCTCAAGGAGAATTTTTGCCCTATTCCTTCACTCTGACACAACGGTGCTCCGATAATGTTGTTGAGTATCAAGCGCCCATACTTGGGCTTGAAATAGTTGTGGATATCAAACAATTTCAACTACAAGTTTTTGGAGACTCCAAGTTAGTGATCAATCAGATTTTGGGTAGCTATGAGGTCAAGAAGCCAGAGTTGGTGCCATATCACAAATACGCTCAAAGATTGGTAAGTTGGCTTGGAGAAGTAACTATTCAACACGTGCCGAGAAAGGAAAATAAGAGAGCTGATGCATTAGCAGCCTTAGCTTCTACATTATCTTTGCCTGATCAGACACAAGTCATTGTTTTCCAAAGATGGGTAGTTCCTCCACCAAATGACTATGAGGAAGAAGAAAGTGAAGTTGAGCATCTTACTTCCGTTCTTGAGGTTGAAATTGAAGATTGGCGACAACCATTAATCGATTATCTTTGTTAGGGGATATTGCCAGAAAATCCTCGAAGGCACACGAAAATCCGAAGGAGAGCCCCTCATTTTCTTTACTACAAGAATACACTCTACAAACGATCATTTGATGGAGTGCTCCTACGTTGTTTGGGGATTGATGAATCCCTTCAAGCCTTGCAAGAAGCACACTCTGGATTTTGTGGTGCGCATCAATCTGGGCCAAAACTTCATTTTCACATAAAAAGAATAGGGTATTATTGGCCAACCATGGTGAAAGATTTTTTGGATTACGCTCGAAGGTGTAAAGATTGCCAATTCCATGCTAACTTCATACATCAACCACCTGAAGTATTACACCCAAATTTTGCCTCTTGGCCATTTGATACTTGGGGTTTAGATGTTGTTGGTCCATTGCCAAAGTCTTCTGGTAAACATCTATATATTCTGTCTGCAACTGATTACTTTTCAAAGTGGGCAGAAGTTGTTTCTCTTAAGGAAGTAAAGAAGGAAAATGTAGCTAACTTTATCCGAGTCAATATTATCTATCGATTTGGCATTCCGCGATATATATTGATAGAAAATGGTAAGCCATTTGATAAAAAGTTGATGAATAAAATATGTGATCTTTTTGGATTCAAGCAACGCAATTCCTCCATGTATTATGTTGCTGCTAATGGACTTGCTGAAGCATTTAACAAAATACTCTACAACTTGTTGAAAAAGGTTGTCTCTAAGTCTAATAGATATTGGAATGAGAGAATGGAAGAAGCTCTTTGGGCATATAGGACCACATATCGCACACCAACGCAAGCGACTCCTTCCACTTGAGCGTCAAATCCCATCGTTGCGGCTTGCCATTCAAGAAGAACTCATTGATGAAGAAAATGCTCGGTTACACCTTGAAGAATTGGAAGCTCTTGATGAAAAGAGGCTAGAAGCTCAACAAAGCCTTAAATGTTATCAAGCTCACCTGTCTCAATCTTTTAACAAAAGAGTACGCCTTAGATCTTTCCAAGTGGGAGACCAAGTTCTTGTGGTCAAAAGGCCTATTATTACCTCTTGTCGATCTGGGGGTAAATTCTCTGCTAAGTGGAATGAACCATATATCGTACAAGAGGTATACTCAAATGGCTCTTACAAGATAGTTGACTCAGAAGGTTTGTGGATTGGCCCCATCAACGAAAAATTCATGAAAAGTTACTATCCTTGAAGAAAACAAATATGCTCCTTAACGCATGAGCATAAACTGCATGTTACTCCTGGCCCGCAAGAGTATAAACTGTGCATGGTCCCAAAAAAAAAGTCACCTAGGTTGAAAACCTCGAAAGAGGCGGCTTAGGAAAAAGTTAGGACATCCAAAAAAGGAAGTCCGCTAGGTTGAAAACCTCGAAAGAGGCGGCCTAGGAAAAAGTTAGGGCGCGAAAAAAAAACTCACCCATTTCGAACTACGGAATGACTTGATCCTCTACACCGAGGTACATAGGAAGCTTAGAGTTTCATTCTAAGTTCAGTCATATGAGTTCAAAAAACATACATATTACCTAAGGCATTTTTTCAAATGAGGTATGATGGAATATAATTCACTTGATCGACACTAGAAAATTAGGTGTCATGTATTCTTTTGTTGAACCCTCTGTCTTGTCTTGATGAATCAAAGGAGGTAAGTCCTCCATGTCAAATTGAGGTCTTGGATGGAATAATTGTAGTTTCTTTAATAAAAGGCTAAGTGTTCAAGTTGAAGTCTCCGATTTTAAGTCAAGTTGATTTTTCCAGGTCTGCTACATCATCAATTTGAAGTGTTCAAGACATCTAGTTTTTTAAGTTAAAGTCTATAAGCATGTCAAGTCTTCAAATCCATAAAGCACTAAAAGTAAATCAAGAACAAAAGTGAACATTAATGAGAATGCGCAATATAAAGTGAAGCAAAAGAAGTTTTATTGCTGATAAGAACATCTACTAAACAATCAAATGCAAGAAGGAAAGGAAAAAATAAATAAAGCAGTGTTTATAGCCTAATCTAGGCACAACTTGTAGTTGACCAAATCTTTGAGCATAGCTTCCAAGTATTTCTTTTTCTTCTCCAAATCGGCCAAGTCGTCAGCAATCAATAAGGCAACGCAGCATGCGTCACACTCCTTTTTAGTAGTTGAGGCTCCTAACTTGGCTTCTTCAACTTCTTTCTCAGAAACTTCTAAAGAGGCTTCTAAGTTCTTCTCTTTTTCGCGGAGCTTCTCTATCTTCTCTTTCACTGTAACTAGGGACTGATGGATAGATGACACTTCTCTAACCTTCTATTCTTCTTCAATCATGGAATTTGTAAGGTGTACCTCAACATCTGATATTGCAGTCTCTTCAACCTTCTCAGATAAAGCCGATCGTGTCTTGTTATATGAAGTAGCAAGCTCAAAAAGGGACTTTAATAGGTTTCTCAAAGGGGAAATATCCACATCATCCCCATCCATTGCCTCAAGGATCACTTTAGTATTTTCTTCAAGCTCAGAGACATTGTCTGCATTGCTACCTTTCAACTTACGCTGAATCGAAGTCCAAAGCTTCAAGATAAACTCCTTTCGAATATCCAAGACAACCTTCTTTCCATCAAAAACTGAAGCTGCAATTGTTGGTCGTTCACACAAATCAGATCCCAACTGTGCCCTAATTTCATCATGAGAAATAGAAGTTGCCTCTTGATCTGCCTTAGCCGTGGAAGATGATTTCTGCGGGTTCGGGTCTGCTAAAGACTCACCGCTATCTTGTGTCCTTACTCGTTGCGACACTCCAATGTTATTAGCCTGTAAAAATATTTAAAAAAATGTAAGAATAATTTAGCAAAGTCATTTGGCCATGGCTAACAAAAATGAAAAGTTTATGTTTTCTTTTACCTGCTCGTTCTGAGCTGTTAGTGTTCTTGAAGGGCTATCAACGCTTTGGATATCTACAACTCCTTCTGGGTTTGGACTTTTCTTTTTCCAACATTGATCTCCTTTGCTGCTATCACTCTCACCTTGGGATAGGCGCTTTTTAGAGGTATCAACGACTACATCAAATGGAATGAGACTTTGGTCAACTGGAGTATGGATATCTTCTCTTTGAACTTCTTTATGTAGCATGGGTCCGTTGCCTGCACGCATCTGAACTACCTTAGACTTTAAAGAAGGAAGCTTATAAATCACTAAAACATCCTCGTTGTGGTCTTGAGGGGTATTTGTGATTAGCTCAACAGTATTCATCAAAAAATGTAAGTGGTCTTCAAGAAGGCTTCCATGCGCCCTTACCCACCAAGATCTATAGTTAGACGACGTAAACTTCTTCATGTTGGACCTAAAAGGAGGAAATACTGCCCTTGACTTAGATCTAGTCAACACACAAATTCGTGCAAGTCTTAACCCTTCTTCTAGTGAGGCCTCACAAAAATCTTGATCCAAGCGACCAGGGGTGTCTTGATAAAAACCAAATTGGCGGCTAAGTCGATGAGGACTGTAAGGTTCAACAATAAAGTTGACTCCGTTCCTCAAAGGAATATAATTCGAGCGAATAATCATAAAGAAATTTAACTCGAACTCATCTGCCTTACCATCGTCATAGTAGTGGTACGAATCAGATCTGCGGAGCATTGTCGAAGTCCAAATGATATTTTCTCCATTATGAATACGCTTCCTTGCTTCCTCTTTCCCAAAATATCTAGCAGCACCTTCACCAGAACATGCATCCATGTGAGGAACTACTGGCCCCTTTACATACGAAAAATGAGTATTAAAGTAATGGGCTAACCAACCATACACATAATGAGCTGGAAAGTAAGTTTGAGCAGGATCAAGTAACGAGCACTTTGAAATCTCGTTCAAACCCTTATATATTTTGGGTAAGACCGGGACTGCAAGGCTGACTCTTCGTTTACAAACAAGATGACACGCGATCTTAAAGGTCCCAGGACGAACGAAGTCACCGTCTTTCGAAGGGAGCACAAAAATACATAACCAACAAGATAGAAAAGCAGCCAAGTATGTCTCGTATTTCTTGTCACTCATAACTCCTAGCTTATGGAATAAGGCTTCTTCAGCAGTCGACCAATTAACTGCTTCCTCTATGACCCTGGTAGGATTGTGCGTCAATTTCAAACGAGCAAACTTCTTTTCTTTCCTTAAAGGAGGCTGAGTATACTTCATTGTCTTTTTGCACCAGAACTCTACCCATTTTTTCGCAGAAACCTTTGGATCGTTGCTACCTCCATCTCAGAGCCGATGGAAGGCATCAAACAAATGCTCAAAAGTCTGGGGAAGAAACATTATCCCCTTGTCGTACGTGCCTATAGGCTCTTCAACATTTGGCACAACTTCCTCGTAAAAAGATCCTGTTATAGGCAGACCGCCGATCTTATACAAATCCCAAAGTGATATAGATAGTTCTCCAGTAGAGGTAAGTAATGTATTTGTAACAGGGCACCATGCCTCACAGAAAGCCTGCATAATATTTGAATTAGAGTTATATGTGAAGAGTGAAGCATATACGGCGTCATAAATTCTTACATCCTTCAAAGTCAGGCGACACCTACTTAAGACGCCTTCTGCCCCTTCCCAGTAACCAGTGAACGTAATGAAATTCACCGCCGAATGACAAATCATTTCCCCAATAAGTTTCCTTATTAATAATTCGACGCCCCAGACATGGTAGGGTACTCGTGACATTCCAAGCATGATGATTAGTGGTGCAAAGCATCCATGTCTTGGGAGGACGACTATTGTATTCAAGTGTCTAGTCTGCCAGATAAGGCAGGTCCCTCAAAGGTACCCATGAAGCTGCATCATATTGGCCGATTAGTGATCTGTCAACTGGTAACCTTGTCTCCACCTTGCTTCCCTTGTGGTCCGAAATAATAAGGCATTGCGAATTAGAGGAATAAAGTCTTGAGTCTTTGAAGTAAACCATGTTTAAACTGCAAAAAGAGAGAAAAGTATTTATTAGCACTTAGAAATGCGATATTCATGGCCTTAGATTCCATAATATAATCTAAAGACTAATACTACCAAGCATGAAAATGGCGAAATCTTTTGCTTGGACAGTGTAATGGTCTTTGCACAGATAAAGAAAGTCAAGTTTTCAAAAAAATGAAATCTTTGGTTCAAACAATATGATGGTCTTTGCCTTAGATAAAAGTAATGTCTTTGGCTAAGATGATGTAATAGTCTTTGCCATAGATAAATAAAGGCAAGTTGTCAAATAAAGTGAAGTCTTTGGCTTAGACAGTGTAGTTGTCTATGCCTCAGATAAAATGAAGTTAAATCTTCAAACAAGATGAAGTCATTATCTTAGACGGTGTAATGGTCTTCGCTTCAAATAAAATAAAGTCTTTAGCTCAGACGGTGTAATAGCCTTCGCTTCAGACAAAATACATCTTTGGCCCAGACGGTGTAATAGTCTATGCCTCAGATAAAATGAAGTTAAATCTTCAAACAAGATGAAGACATTAGCTTAGACGGTGCAATGGTCTCCTCTTCAAATAAAATGAAGTCTTTAGCTCAGATGGTGTAATGGTCTTCACTTCAGACAAAATAAATCTTTGGCTCAGATGGTGTAATGGTCTTTGTCTCAGATAAAAGTAAAGTCTTTGGCTTAGACAATGTAATGGTATTTTCCACAGATAAAAAAGTCAAGTTTGCAAATAAAATGAAGTCTTTAGCTCAGATGGTGTAATGGTCTTCGTTTCAGACAATGAATCTTTAGCTTAGACGGTGTAATGGTATTTGCCTAAAATAAAGTAAAATATTTGGCTTAGACGGTGTAATGGTCTATGCCTCAGATAAAGTTAAGTCAAATCTTCAACAAAAGAAAAGATCTTTGGCTTAGACGGTGTAATGGTTTTTGCTTAAAAAAATGCACGTATATAATTAAAGAAGACGTAGAAGATCAATTATGTGCAGAAACAAAAAAGATAGTTGTATGAAGAAGAAGACAAATAAAAAGCCAAATAAGTGGTAATTCTTAAATTCTCACTTGGATTTACCTTGACGAAGCGAAATCAAGTTCAAAATTCAAAGTGTTATCACAAGATAAAAGTTCTATGAGTTCTATCTTTTGAATTTTCTTGAATTCATAAGTTGTGACTAAATTCTATCATGAAAAAAAAGGTGGTAATAAAGTGCAAATATTTGATTTTAAGAGAATGCAACACTAATTGCTCCACAAGCCCAAAGGATGTTGTTACCACCTTCCACGATAGCACATACGTGCCTCATACAGAAAGTGAGCAGAGGACAAAAGAATGATTTTTATAAGTTTGATAAACATCTCAATTCTCATGTGGGATTAGAAGCGAAAAGGTGTAAAAGTTACAGTCTTTGTTTATCTTTTCTCTAGCTTTAAACTTATGGGACATATACACATTGGATAGTGTAGAAACTAAAGTACAAAAAGGACATAACTTTAAATGTAAGGGAGAAGATAAAAAGACTAAGAAAGGTTGGCATGCATCTATTGTACTATTTAAAAAAAAGTGGCTTGAAACAAAGTTTGAAAACTCAAGAATGTCTTTCACGTATGGGAAAGAATGGATAGTACCAAAACAAAAGACATTGTACTGGATATTTGACATATAGAAAAGAGAAAGTGAATAATACAAATAAATGTCATGGTACTTAGACATTGAAATGACATAAAGCAAAAAGTTGTCATGTAAAAGGACATTACAACAGTGAATCTGCAAGTAAAAATTGCTCACAAAAGAAAGCAAATATATGGAAATTGTTGCTATTCCTCCGTAAGAAACCAAGAGACATACCTGCTAGGTGATTTGACTTTCTATCCAATATACCAATTGTTATAGCGAATTTATGTCTACAACAGTAGTCTAAAACAAAATCTAAAGCTGATAAGTCAAATCTTTTCAAAATAAAAAGAGGATGGCGTGTTTATTGGGTATGCAGTTAAAAGAATATTTTTGTTCTCTACTAGAAGTCTAATAAGGCTTATCAAAGATGATAGAATTCCCTGATGTTTTGGGCCATATAATCACGTGCGAATGGATATTCTAATACATTGATGAAGTTGTTATTTTGAACAAGTTATTATTTTAATAAATTGGCTTCTCATAGAATAAACCTTAGCCACGTGAGTGCATTTAATGATCTGCAGATGCCCTTCCTATATTTACATAGATTGAACTTTGAGAATATGGTAAATGAGCATTACATTATAAAATAAATAAAGCAAGATCACAAATAAACAAGGTGCTTTCTCATGCCATAAGAAACAAGAGTAAATATATTGCCAGCAGACAACAAAAATTATGGTGTTGTCTTAATTGCACTTCAAGTCTAGTTCACTGAGTTTCGACAATACTAAACGTGACAAGCCTTGAAATAAGGAGCATTTGTAAGCAATTAAATTTTATTGTATTAAAATCCATAAAATAATTCAAGATATTAGTCCAAAAAAATATTGTGGCTAATAAATTGGGCTAATTATTTAAATCCATATATATATATGTGTTGGGACTACAAATTAAATGATAAGTCCACTTCATTGGCCCAAGGTGCCAAATGGCTATTAGTCCATCTTATAGCCAGGCTCATACCACGTGTCAAGTGATGTGGCAATCCAAGTCAAAAGAACAAGCCAATAAAATCATGCCCATGTGTCAAGTGATGTGTCAATCCAAACCAAATAAATGAGCCAATGAAATCGTGCCACGTTAAGAAGAGGTGGCAATCCAAGTAAAATCAACAACCAATAGAGTGGTGCCAAGTGTCTAGATGGTATTGGTCAGTTCAAATGGACCAATCAAATCACAGAGCCACACCACTCCCTACAACTATAAATAGAGGTCTTCATAAAGCTAGAAGACACGAGAAGTGATAACAAGAAGCAAGCGGAGAGCTCGTGGATCAAACACCGCAGATTTCTCTACAAGCTACAAGTTCAAGCACTCAAGCCACACGTTCAAGTTCAAGTCAAGATTAAGAACGAATGCAAATCAAATACCAAGGCGCTCAAGATCAAATCACTTGTTCGTGATCAAATCCAAATTCAAGTTCAAGAAGGAGATTCAAGATCAAACTTTACAAGCCCTTGAATCAGATCAAAGTCAAGCACATCAAGATACTTTATATTCTTGAAGAATCAGAGGAATACCATAGAGATTGTAACACTTTCATTATTTATTAAAATGAAATACTACATTTGTTACGCAATTTTTCAGTCTTGATTATTTATTTTTCTCGACGCGAAACTTTGTTGTTACAATTTTCTGGTATGCCCAGTGGGACAATCTTTACCTCTCATCTCTTCAATTACCAAATTTCAAGAACACAGAAATGGCTCCTAAGAAGATCAACTTCAAGCTCACTACTGCTAAGGCTACATATTCCAAGTTTTCCTCTGATATTAAAAACTTGTTGGATGCTACTATGGAAAGCGTAGGACCTGTCACTAGGAACAAGGAAAACTTGCTGGGACAATAAGCATTTCAAATGCCGTCTGCATCAGTTCCTATCTTTGATTTTCAATTCTCAAAGGGGGAAAGATCATCTCTGAATTGGAAGAAGGAGCGAACGTTGCTGAAATTGTTGAGAGGACATTGGCTCTACTTAGTCCATCTAGATCTAAGAATCTGATCACACAGGATGATGATGATTTCTTGATCACTGGATCTGCTCCAGGTACTCCACGTGAGTTGTTCCACTCAAAGTATGGTATAAGAGAAAATCCATGCTTTGCTCCATCATCCACAACGATTATCCAAGCAATGGTGACTAACACTTCAACTGTTGAAGAACAACTCGCAAATTTAACAAAGGCAATTGAAGGGTTAACGAAGCATATGCAAGATCAAGATAATCAAATTGTCAAACTGACAGATAGAGTTGAAAGCATGATGGAGGGAGATTCAAGTCATGCACCTGGAAAGCTCCCTATGATGCAAGATAAGGAGATTCATCTGCAAGACAGACAATGACTCCTAAAGAATTTCAGATTTCATCTGATGGGGTTATTCCCATTGACCAGTTGAAAGAATTCATTATGGTAACCATCAAAGATAAGTATGATGTTACCGCCAAGTCTTCTCTCGCATATGCAAAGCCATACACTGCGAGAATTGATAGTTTGAAGATGCATGCAGGTTATCAACCCCCAAAATTTCAACAATTTGATGGAAAAGAAAATTCAAAGCAACACATTGCACACTTCATTGAAACTTGTAATAATGATGGAACCTATGAAGATTATCTTGTCAAGCAGTTTCTCTGTTCCTTAAAAGGAAATGCTTTTGATTGGTACACTGATCTCGAGGTTGGTTTCATCGATAGCTGGGAGTAACTTGAACATGAATTTCTCAACCACTTCTATAGCACAAGGAGAACCGTAAGCATGGTTGAACTCACAAACACACGTCAGTGGAAGGATGAACTAGTTGTTGATTTCATCAATCGATGGAGGAATGCAAGCCTCAACTGCAAAGACAGACTTAGTGAAGCTCCTGGAATAGAAATGTGTATCCAAGGAATGCACTGGGGATTTCGCTACATCCTACAAGGTATCAAGCCTAAGTCTTTTGAAGAATTGGCTACACGTGCTCATGATATGGAGTTAAGCATGTCTTCAAGTGGAAATCAAGGGCCACCTGTTTATGAACCTCGCAAAGTGAAGGATAAACAAGAAATAAAGAAAGTAGGCAAGTTTTTGCCGAAATCTGAGAGCAAGGAATCAATGAATATCAACGCTTCGACATTAAAAGTCACTACAAAAATGAGTAAGAAGCAAAGTGTGAAGACAACTTCCTTAGAGGATAAAGTTGGCTGAAAATTAACTCTGAAGGAAATGCAAGCGAAAGAATATCCGTTCTTGGACTCTGATGTTCCAGCAATTTTTGAATAACTCCTTGAGTTATAACTCATTGAGTTACCTGAAATAAAGCGCTCAGACGAAGCTGGAAGGACTAATGATCCAAATTATTGCAAGTACCATCGGTTGATTGGCCACCCTATTGAAAAGTGATTTATCTTCAAGGAGAAAGTCACGGAATTGGCCGCTGAAGGAAAAATCTTGCTTGAGGATGAGGAAGAAAGTTTGAATCAAGTCTCTATCGTTTTTGGTTCGCTTGATCCCGTTGTCCTCTGCAATTTTGTCGAAGTACATGAATGTGATGGCGTCCAAATTGCATCATCACCAAATATGATTAAATTTGGTGACTTCAAACCTGTCGATATGAGCAAAACATTGCTTCTGCCTATAGTGAATGAAGTAATAGTGGAGTAAAGATATCAAGAGGAAATTGAATCACGTGATGATCATAAAGGTTGGATTCTTGTGACTCGACGGAGATGCTGCAAGACAAATTCACAAAGGGAGTAAAATAAGCAATTGACTAGGGGAAAAATGGTAAAAAGACCCAAGAAGAAAATGATAAAGAAGAATTGAAAGAAAACAAAGATGGAGGAGAATCGTTATCATAGGCCACGTCGTCCAGTAACATTGGATGAATTTCTACCAAGATGGTTAAGCACGCAAGCTTCCTGTGAAGATATCAAGGCCTCATGTCGTAAGGTAGAGGAAGAAGAGACGAAGAAGGAAGAGGCATCATTGTTGCCACCTGCCTTGTCTGAAAATCTCACTAAGCATCTCTATGAAGAAGTGGACACTGTGATGCAAAGATCACATTTACTAATAATGATCTTTTGCTTGGTGAAACACCCCATAATCATCCGCTATTTATGGTTGGATTTTGCGTGAGCAGAGAATAAGTAGAATTTTAATTGATGATGGGATCTGGCATCAATATTCTCCCAATTTGTACGGTCAAAGAGCTTGGCGTACCGATGGATGAACTACGTGAAAGTTGTTTGATGATTCAAAGGTTCAATCAAGGGGGGCAAAGAGCTATAGGGGCTGTCAAATTAGAAATAAATATGGGAGATTTGTATTCGAGTGCATGGATGCACGTGATCGATGCAAAGACCTCATATAATATCTTGTTAGGAAGGCCATGGATACACGAGAACAAAGTGGTCTCGTCCACCTACCATCAATGCTTGAAGCACTGTGAAGATGGGGTCGAAAAGAATATATATGTGTTGGGACAACAAATTAGTTTAAGTCCACTTCATTGGCCCAAGGTCCAAATGACTATTAGTCCATCTTATAGCTCAGGATCATACCATGTGTCAAGTGATGTGGCAATCCAAGTCAAAAGAACAAGCAAATAAAATCATGCCATGTGTCAAGTGATGTGGCAATCCAAACCAAATAAATGAGCCAATGAAATCATGCCACGTCAGGAAGGGGTGGCAATAGTCAAATCAACAACCAATGGAGTGGTGCCAAGTGTCTAGATGGTATTGGTCAGCTCAAACGGACCAATCAAATCGCAGAGCCACACCACTCCCTACAACTATAAACAGAGGTCTTCATAAAGCTAGAAGACACGAGAAGTGATAACAAGAAGCAAGCAGAGAGCTCGTGGATCAAACACCGCAAATTTCTCTACAAGCTACAAGTTCAAGCACTCAAGCTACAAGTTCAAGTTCAAGTCAAGATCAAGAACGAAGGCAAATCAAATACCAAGGCGTTCGAGATCAATTCACTTGTTCGTGATCAAATCCAAATTCAAGTTCAAGAAGGAGATTCAAGATCAAACTTTACAAGCCCTTGAATCAGATCAAAGTCAAGCTCATCAAGATACATTACATTCTTGAAGAATCAGAGGAATACCATAAAGATTGTAACACTTTCATCATTTATTAAAATCAAATACTACATTTGTTACATAATTTTTCAGTCTTAATTATTTATTTTTCTCGAC
This sequence comes from Nicotiana paniculata, assembly GCA_005239505.1. Lineage (NCBI taxonomy): Eukaryota > Viridiplantae > Streptophyta > Magnoliopsida > Solanales > Solanaceae > Nicotiana > Nicotiana paniculata. The sequence goes on from MDKI01120932.1 coordinate 13,626, forward strand.
GCGAAAATTTGTATTACACCCTCATAGTTCATATACGTTGAAAGTGCAGGGTGACGTGCACAAGTAGGTTATTTTCGTACCATTATTTAAATTTTGATCTCGTGGAAATAAATTTTCCATTACATGCTTAATAAGGTAACCTGAAAATAAAATAGATAAGTTATAAGAATTAAATAGCACAAATAGTATAGAATTTACATAACTATATATGATATAATCTTCACGATATTCATAAAGTAATTCAGTTTGGCCTTTTAAATTGTACAAGTAAACAAACCAACCATCGAATCGAGAGGTTTGGACTTTTGGTCGAGTTCAGCTTTTCACTGTTGCATTCATTCTCTAAAAGTCAGGTTTTTTAGGGGGATTTTTGAATTTTTAGTTGGGTTTATAATTTTTGAGAAATTTACACAGAATGTGCTTCAGAATGGAATTTCCCTTTAATAGGGAATCCATGGTGGTTTTGAGGAATTTTCATAGGTAATTATGAAAATTTGCTTAATTTTTTCGATTCATAAATCAGCAACTATTATCTATCAGTACAACCATCACTCATGATGGACAGATTTTTTTCCTTTAAGACGATAAATAAAGTATAGTGTAACAGATAGTATAACCTTTTTCCGATAATATTATATAGTGTAACAATCATAACAGGCTAAATTACAGCAAAACATGAGCTTGAAAAAGTCCAAAATAAAAAAGAAACTACACAAAGTCCATTATTCCCAATGTATGAATCAGTAGTCAGTAAAAGCTTCAGAATATGGTAATCAGCAAATCAAAACGGAGCTCAATTATCCTCGTCGAAACCGGGTCGTACAGATTGCTCAAATTCTGAATCCATTATCACACCATCCATCACATGTACAACAATCTTCCCACTTCTCAGATCCACAATTTCCGAATCAATTCTATTCACTATCAATGACCCATCTGAATCTTTCGATATATACAGTATATATCCCGAAATAGAATCATAATCAATCTCCTTCCCCAACTGTATATCATCCGAGTTAATCGTTCTCGGCACAGCTGAAAAACCCAGTACACGAGTTAGTATTGCATACGTATCGTTCCCCTTCTCCCCCACCAAATCATTGGGGCCCAAACCCAGATCTCGCTCGAATGCTTTTTCAGATGGCAAAAATAAAGTGAACCCCAAATCTTGAGGTAGCATTCCGATTACCATTTCGCCCAACTTCCCTATTCCTCCTGCTGCTGCTGGATTCTTAACTCCTGATGAATTAATTGCATGACTAGTTCCTACTGGTATTTCCTCAAGTTTAAATACTGAAAGACACAGAACGAACGTAAAAACAGTAGACACCACAACGCATACAAATTTGATTGGATCCTTGGGAAAATGACCTCGTCGTTTCATCTTCTGGTTTAACTCTTTTCAGACTAAATAGTTAATACTCCTATGCAATTAAATATAGCGTCCCATTAGGAAAAGGAAAAGAAATCAAACAGGAGCTTTTTCAATTATCTCTCCTAATTTTTTCAGTTACCTGAAGAAGGGGAAGCTTGGAACCTTTGGACGATTTTTGCATTTCACTGGCGCTGGAAATGGAAAATATCTCTCTCTAATAGATTTGGAGTACTACTGTTGTGCTCATTTCAGCGAGTTAATTAACCCAGCTGTTTTTTTTTTTGGGGGCCTTTCCTTCATTACAGAGAAACGACGTCGTTCTCAAGATATCTCTCCTTGTTTTTGAAAAAAAATTAGTACATTTGTGGGAAAGTGACTGCTCTTTAGAGTTTCCACTATAAACGTTAAAGCAACAGTTGACTTAACTAGAGTGGAGATTGATTTAAATTGGACTTAGTGTTCGAAAATGGTATTTTGAAAAAGTTCGTTTGAAAAAAAAAGGTTAGGTTGGAATTGGATTGGTTTTTAAGAGAATATCGTTGCTTTCTGAAAATTATGCTGCCTTGATTTTTGAAAATCAAAATTTACTTTTAAATTAAATGAATTTAAGGATGTGTTTGGCCATACACATCTTTTGCTTTTTTTCGAATTTGTTTTAAATAACGTGTTTGTCCATGATAATTTGTAAATTTTGTCCAGATTCTTTTTCCTTCACTACAAAACTTCAATTTTTTAAAGTAATATATATGTCTAAACACAACTTCAACTTCTAAATTTAATTTTTCAACTCAACTTAAAAAATTTTGTTTCAATTTTTTTTTTAGTATCTATGGCCACTATTGAAGACATAAAAACATGCACTTTTGAGAACTTTACAAACATATCGCGCAGGTGGGCGCGTGCAACAAGATACAATCATCAGTTTGCTAGTTGAGAAAAAAAAAATGTTGTCCTTTGATTGATGATTGCAGGTCAATGCTATGTGTTTACCTCAAAATACGAATAACAATTAAATTTTTAATGTGATTAGAAGGATACATGATCTGATTCAATACCAATTGATAAATGACAAAGCAAATAAATGAATTAAACGATTAAGATAAATTAAACCAGTGCCGTTGCAAGTTATCGACCTCGATTCGGAACAAGCTCGAGATCAAGGGATAAGAGCAATAAGAACAGTGGTAAATTATAAGGAAATAAAAGAGCAGCGTATTGTTATTTCTCAGTAAGTATCTATATTTTTTTACAAATGAACATGGCCTCTCTTTATATAATAGAGGAATCCTAAATAAGGTACAACTCTAATTTCGGAAATAAAATCCATGATTGATGTCAATAATCGTTAGCGGTTCTGTCAATCCCAAGATTTCATCAGAGATGTATGGTCGATCACTGATATCTCGCTATTCCGTTGCTTGATATTGGTCTTGCCCGATCTCGATCTTTCGGTCTTCGAGCTCGAGCTTGCTTCAATATGAGCTTAATCTCGAGGCAGACCTTCGAGCCCACAAAATCAGACATCCTCGATTTTATTCGTATACATATACCCGCATTTCTTAGAATGAAATGATAAGAAACGACTTGAGCCTCGATTCCCTTGCATCTCAATCATGACGCCGTCCTCATGACGTAAGCGATGGCTGAAACGTCCCGTCGGTTCGATTTCCCAAATCATCAATGCATGTCAATCGTCGGTCGGCCACTAGTGCTAACGAACCGTCGCCACAAGACTATAAATATCGCCTCTTTCATTGTTTCAAACTTTACTTTTGCTTTGATCAGAACTCTCAAATTTCAAACCCTTCCTATCTTCCTTCTGCTGCTGCTTGCTTCGCCGCCGTTGTTCTAACCGGAGCCACCAATTTCATACTTTTCACTAACCTTCTTTGCATATACAAATGGCGAAAACCTCCAAGACTGTGCCGCAAAAAGAAAAGGCTTCATCGTCCTCCTCCTGGCCAGCCGGTGACAAAGCACTGGTAGAGCCGGGCACCCCATGAGTATGTTCCAGGTCCATGCGCTCTGAAATCCGACTTCAAAGTCGAGAACCCCTCATCGGTACCGGACCGACGCGAACACGTGTCGATGTACATGCGTTCGATTACGAAGAGCCACATCGAGGCCATGAAAAAAGACCGCAAATGGGGTTCCGAGGTAGTGGTGCACATTCCTACCCCTGAAGAGAGCATCACCACACACGTGAATGGGTTCTTAAGTGTGTACACTTACCCCTTCACACTGGGTCTCGTCGACCCCGTGATTTTTGAATTCTGCAGAAGGTACGAAGTCACCCTCGATAAGATCCACCCTTCATTATGGCGCATAGTAATCATGCTGCGATTTTTCTCCAACGAGGCCGGGGGGTTGGATTTTACTCTGAATCACCTTATACGGTTATACCGACCTCGACTCTATCGAGGGATAATTAAGCTTCAATGTCGAGCAACAAAGACTTTATTCTCGAGCATCAATGAGGACAAAGATCGAGGTTGGATGAGCCGATTCATACGGGTGATGACCTGTGATATAATACCGAAGGAGAAGATTCCATTCCCTAAAGAAGGGAACCTCGATCATAAGTGAATCTTTATGTCTCGATTTCTGCATTTCTTTTAATTTTTCCTCATATTTCCTTTTAACATGCAACTGTCTCTTGGATGCCTCAAGCGGTGCCCGATCTCGAAGATTGTATCCAAAAGCTTGCCTCCATTTCTACCGCGCCGATCGAGCATGGTGAGATTGGCAAAGGGCAGGTGGGAAACCAAGAATCATGGTAATGATCTCTCCTTATGTATTCTGAAGTAACTTCATACTTCATTCATTACTGATTTTCCTTCATGTAGGTCTAACTAAAGATTCCATTTTGAGGCCCTCAAGTGAAGGAGGAGAAGCCAAGTCCCCGGCTCCGAGGCCGGAAAATGATAAGAAGAGAAAGGACACCTCGCAATCCGAGGTCTCCAAACCCAAACCTCGAAGGGTGAGGAGAAAAACGGTTGCTCTCTCGGCGGACACTGTCCGAAAGTTGAGAGATGAGGACGAGGAAGAAGAAGAAGATACTTCGGCGCTGATGGCCCGTCCCAGGAAGGCCATCGAACTCGCCATTCCTTCCGAGTTGCCACCTGCTACAGCTAAGCCTCGTGTCAAGGAAGCTTTGAAGAAAAGTTCGGGCATGAGTCCCGAATCTCCAGAGGTCGAGATTTTTTCTCAATCAACAACTTCTACACCATGAGGGGCCGGTTGAGAAACACAGAAAATCGGATAGAGTGTCCCGAGCGACTCTCTCGGGGCCATGACAATCGGTCAACTGCCTTCGATGCCGGTCTTTGTCGAAGAAGTAATAAGGGAAGCCTGAGGGCTGAAGACTCCCGAGATTGGCAGAGGCTCTAACGTAGGTGATCCTTTCTGGGATTGCTTCATGGGGTTCGATGATGCCTCTGACATTAATGATGCTTCGATCCTTATGGAGGAAGCCTAACGTCTATTTTCTCTAGTAAGTACCAGTCACTTGTCGGTTGCTTTTCTTCGCCTTTTTCTTTACAAATCTAACTTGTGTTCTCTCCCTTGTATAGGCCTCTGCTAAATTCCGAGCTGACCTTAGTCAATGTGACGCCGAACTACAGAAGGTCTTGGAAGAGAGAAATACCCTGAAGATACATTGTGGCCAAAAGGACGAGGTTATAAAGGACCTTCAAGCGGACCTGGACAAGGATCGTGAAGAGGAAGCTGAATTAGACAAGCAGGTAACCACCCTTCTGATGAAGTATGGAATCAACTCGACTGTGGAAGCTAACACTTCGCTATTTCAGCTGCAGCAGAAGGTAGAGAGGATCAAGCTGTTCCGGGCTGAGGTTGATCGGGTCAAGGCCGATTGTGATCGGTGGAAAGGAAACATGGACCGCCTAGCTGCAGAAAAGGAGGCAGCCTTGGCCAAACTATCCTTACCCGAGGCCTAACTTCGAAGCTTCAAAGAGAAAAGCTCAATCCATGCCAAGAGGGTCGAGGAGCTTGAAGTCGGGATTGCTGAGGCCAAGGCGGAGATCGAGAAGACCAAGGTCATGGCAGATAAGTCCATTTCCATGTACCGAGCTTATGTTGAGGCTGTTCAAATATAGCTAAGGGAGGCATCTGACCGGGAGCGGTGGAGCAATGATTTGGCAAAGTTCCAATCCCGGAGGGAAACCCTCGAGGAAATTCATGCTCGAGATTTTGACCTATCCGAGGAAATCACTCGGGCCAAAGAACTTGAAGCTGAAGCCAAGAAACTTGCCTCTTTAGATGATGAGGATGATGATGGAGAGGGTAGCTGAGGCGAGTCTGATGGAGGGCCTGAGGAAGAAGTTTCTCCAGGAGAAGCTGCTCAAGAAGAAGTCAATCCCGGGGAAACTGACCCCAGTCGTAGTTAGATTTTAGCTTCTTTTTTTTGTAAGGCCTTGATCGGCCTTTTGTACATGTTTTTGATATATAATAGAAAGACTTGCCTCCGAATGCCTTTATATATTTCAAGCCCAGATACGCTTTCCGTTTCCATTGAAAATGTTGAAGGATTTTTATTGCTGTAATTTTACTAACTTTAGCTTGTAGCCAAATCAAACCCTTAAGTTTTTCGTTTGTATGAGGGAAAGTACTTGAGCTCAAAAATTCACCCGAGACTTTATCTCAGGGGTGGCTTGATCGAACCCATAGATGTATTATTTTTATAACCAAGTTCGAACAAATCTTGAACTCGGGATAACACAAACACTTAGGTTTTTATCAAATGATGGGTAAGTCTTGAGCTTACAGCAGTATACCCCTTAGGGTTTTTTGGTGAATCTTCGAGCTACAATTGAATTTATTCGAGCTTGGGATAGTGGAACCCTTAGGTCCGAATCGAGTGAGAACGAGGTCTCGAACTCTGATTGTATTGGCCCTTAGGTTCTTTATATTGGCCTTTAGGCTCTTTAGATTGGGCCGATTCGGCCTCTAAAAATGGTTATTATTTTCTCCTTTTCGGCTAAAAGATTTAGTGAAAATTTCTTTATGTCTTAGCAGATGTTTTTACACCCATTGGGTTTTTTGATGGACCGATGATCAGAACCCCATTTTTCTTTTTTGTGCCTCAACGTGTTTGTGTTAAGGTAATTTTATACTCCTTGAGGTTTTTTCGAAGGCTGATATTATCGAAGCCTTTTAATTATTCGAGGGATGATTTATCGAAGCCCTTTTTTATTTGCTTTGCCGAGGGTAGACTTATTTAATCGGTTTTTCAAAGTATTTGAAGGCCTTTTATTTATAGTTGAAGTTGGACGTCTCCGAGCCGCGTTATTTAGACCGTAGCCTTTAATATGGTCGTAGCCTTTAATGTGGTCGTAGACTTCGGGTATGTCTCTTGAAATTATTTCCCGATAACATTTCAAACTTGTTCGAAATGTTAGTCCCCGAGTATGATGGCCTTGGCCTATATATCGAGGGGTTCCTCTTTGAGGTCTTATATTTTCGAATTTAAATAGCTCGAGTATGCAGTCCCCGAGTGTTCGAAGTATGCTTGTACTTGGCTCTTGAGCCATTTTTCACAAGTGTTAGTTTTTCACGATGGATCAGAATCATAAGTATGCGATTTGTGTAGTAGAGAATTTACTTCGAAACACGAGATGTTCGAGAAGTGCGGACACGGTTCATTCGATTATTTGTCCCATTAAAAAAATTTTCCTATCGAGACCCATTGACACGAGGTACATTTCTCGAACACATAACATCCGAGGGTGATGCCCCCTGGTATTCGAGGTTGATTGCAAATAAGCCTTGGATACTATTTAATTATCCTCAGGTAGCACATAATTGTTGCCTTGTTAAGAAATTTGCCGGAAAAACTCATTTGGGATAAAAATCGATCTAAGGGAAAAAGAGTGCAACGCGTACTTTAAAACCTGAGGTCTCGATGTCTTAGGTCGAACTTCTGCAATGAGTTAGTTCCGAATATGTACATAAGCGAAAGAAAAGAGAAAGTCATACCTTAGCAATAGTATCACTTAAGTAGCGATATGTTCCAGTTGTTTGGTAGTGGTTCACTGTTCATTGTTCCGAGTTTGTAAGATCCTTTTCCGACTATGTCGAGGATTTGGTAGGGTCCTTCACAATTAGGGTCGAGTTTCCCTTCATTAGGATCTCGAGTGTTGATGGTGACTTTTCTTAGGACTAAGTCCCCGACTCTGAAATGTCGAAGATTGGTTCTTCTATTGTAGTACCTTTCGATTCGTTATTTTTGTGCTGCCATTCGAACGAGTGCAACTTCTCATTTTTCATCTAACGACTCGAGACCGATATTCATAGCCTCGCGATTTGATTTCTCTATTGCATGTCGAAACCTGGTGCTGGGCTCTCTGACTTCGACCGGTATCAAGGCTTCGGAGCCATATACTAAGGAAAACAGAGTTTCTCTTGTACTGGACTTCGATGTCGTTCGATATGCCCATAGGACCTCAGACAATATTTCCCTCCACTTGCCTTTTGGCTTCGTTTATCCTTTTCTTCAATTTTTGGATGATAGTCTTGTTTGTTGATTCGGCTTGCCCGTTCCCACTAGGGTGATACGGTGTTGATAATATCCTCTTTTTTTTTATGATCTTCAAGGAATTTCGTGACTTTGCTGCCGGCAAACTATTTGCCATTGTCTCATACTATTTCCGAGGATATCCCAAATCGACATGCAATGTGATCCCATATGAAATCTATCACTTCATTTTCCCTAACTTTTTCAAAGGCTGTGCTTCAACCCATTTAAAGAAATAGTCAGTCATAAATAAAATGAACTTAGCTTTACCTGAGGCTGATGGAAGAGGACCAACAATGTCCATTCTCCATTTCATGAATGGCCATGGGGATAGGACTGAGTGAAGTTGTTCACCGGGATGGTGTATCATTGGTGCAAACCTTTGACATTTATCGCATCTTCGAACGAACTCCTTAGAGTCTTTTTCCATGATATCCTAATAATATCCTGCTCTGACAACCTTTCGAACTAGTGACTCGGCGCCAGAATGATTCCCACAAGTGCCTTTGTGGATTTCTCGTAGAACATAGTCAGTATCTCCCAGTCCCAAGCATACTGCCAATGGGCCATCGAACGTCCTTCTGTATAATGTTCCATCTTCGTCTAATGTGAATCGAGCAACTTTAGTCCGTAAGGCCCTCGATTCCTTGTGATCCTATGGAAGCTTTCCGTTCTTCAAGTACTCGATGTATTTATTTCTCCAATCGCAGGTTAAGCTCGTAGAATTTATTTCAACATGTCCTTCCTCGATCATAGACTTCGAGAGTTGGATGATAATCCCCGAGCTAATCTCATCTTCTTTGACCGATGACCTCAAATTGGAGAGTGCATCGGCCTCAGTTTTTTGTTCTCGAGGTATATTTTGCAGAGTCCACTCTTTAAAATGGTGCAAGGTTACCTGCAATTTGTCTAAGTACCTTTGTATCCTGTCCTCTCGAACTTCGAAGGTTCTGTTTACCTGGTTAACTACCAATAGAGAGTCGCATTTAGCTTCGACGACTTCCGCTCCCAAGCTTTTAGCTAGCTCGAGACCTGCAATCATGGCCTCATACTTGGCCTCGTTGTTAGTCAATTTGGAAGTTTTAATGGATTGCCTAATAATATTTCCTGTGGGCAGTTTCAAAACAACTCCGAGCCCGTAACCTTTCACATTCGAGGCATCGTCCGTGAAGAGGGTCCATACCCCCGATGATGTACCCGATTTTAGTAGAAGTTCCTTTTCCACTTCAAGTATGAGGGTTGGCGTAAAATCGGCCATGAAGTATGCTAAGATTTGAGACTTGACGGTCATTTGGGGTTGATACTCGATATCGTACCCGCCAAGTTCGAAAACCCATTTGGCCAATCGGCCCGATAATTCAGGCTTGTGCAAAACGTTTCGAAGTGGATAAGTGGTTATCATACATATAGGGTGACACTGCAAATATGACTTCAATTTTCTAGATGCGCTTACTAATGCAAGTGCCAATTTATCTAAGTGTGGATACCTAGTTTCAACATCTCCTAGGGTTCGACTTACGTAATAGACATGAAGCTGCGTACCTTGCTCTTTTCGAACTAGGACACCACTTACCGCGATCTCGGACACCGCCAAGTATAATTAAAGCCTTTCATCTGCCTTCAAGGTATGGAGCAGAGGTGGGCTCGCTAAATATCGCTTCAATTCCTCCAATGCCTATTGACATTCCGGGGTCCATGCGAAATCATTTTTCTTTTTGAGCAAGGAGAAGAACCTATGACTCTGACTCTGATCTGATGACCTCAAAATGAATCGACCCAAGGCAGCTATCCGTCCAGTTAGCCTTTGTACAGCTTTTACACTGTCTACGATGGTCATATCCTCGATGGCCTTAATCTTGTCGGGGTTGATTTCGATTCCCCTATTTGACACCATGAAGCCGAGGAATTTGCCCGAACCGACCCCAAAAGCACATTTTTCGGGGTTGAGCTTCATGTTGTACTTTCTCAGGATTTCGAATGTTTCCTGCAAATAAGTCAAATGGTCCTCTGAGCGCCGGGACTTAACTAACATATCGTCAATGTAAACTTCCATTGATTTACCTTCTATTCTTCGAACACTTTGTTAACTAGGCATTTGTATGTAGCTCCTGCATTTTTTGGCCCGAAAGGCATTACATTGTAACAATAAGTTCCATAGTGATAAAAGAAGCCTTATCTTGGTCTTCTGGGTCCATTTAGATTTGATTGTACCCAGAATAGGCATTGAGAAAGGTAAGGATCTCGTGGCCGACCGTGGCATCAATCAAGCGATCGATGTAAGGCAATGGAAAAGAGTCTTTCTGACATGCTTTGTTCAAATCCTTATAGTCTACACACATTCTAAGTTTGTTCCCCTTTTTGGGGACTACGACTACATTAGCTAACCATTCGGGATATTTTACTTCCCAAATGGATCCTATTTTGAGAAGTTTTGTTACCTCGTCCTTTATGAGGCATGATTTACCTCAGACTGGGGTCTTCTCTTTTGCTTTATCGATCTGAACTTGGGATCCAGGCTCAACCGATGATTTGTTATCTCCGGTGGGATTTCTGTCATGTCTAAATGGGACCATGCAAAGCAGTCCATATTATCAATAAGAAATTGAATGAGTTTTTTCTTGAGTTCGAGGGTCAACCCCGTTCCCAGTTATACCTTTTGTTTAGGCAGATACTCGATTAGTATCACCTGTTCTAGCTCCTCGACCATTGACTTGGTTGTATCTGACTCTTCGAGAACAACAAAAGTTCGAGGAGTTAGAAAATCCTCTTCTTCTTCTTCTTCTTCCACTACCTGTTTCTTCGATTCGGTCAGGGCTGGGGATGGCGATTGCTACGTGGCCGTCTGCTTATCTTTGGCGCTCGATTTTTCTGAAGTCAAAGTTGTTGATATCAGTGTCACCTCATCGACCGCAAACATTTCCTTTGCGGCGTGTTATTCCTCGTAAATTATTTTTCACACCATCTGCCGTCGGGAACTTCATCATTTGGTTAAGGGTCGACGGCACTGACCTCATGTTGTGGATCCAAGGCCTTCCGAGTAGTGCATTATATCTCATGTCACCTTCGATGACATGGAATTTCGTATCTTAGATAGTCCCAGACACATTTACGTGTAGGATTATCTCCCCCTTCGTTGTTTCACTAGCCATGTTGAAGACGTTTAGGACTCGAGATGCAGGTACAATTTGGTCCTGCAGGCCGAGCTGCTCTACGACCCTCGATCTGATGATGTTCGCCGAGCTACTTGGATCCACTAAAACATGCTTAACTTGAACTTTATTTAATAAAATGGAAATTACCAGGGCGTCGTTCTGCGGCTGAGAAATGCCTTCCGCTTCTTTGTCATTGAATGATAAAGTGCCTTCAAGCACATAGTCTTGAGTTCGTTTCTCTCTAGTGATTGACACCTTAGTGCGTTTGAATATAGGCCCTTGTGGGACGTCGACCCCGCCGACGATCATGTGAATAACATGTTGAGGTTTTTCTTGCTCGTTCTTTATGTTGGCGTCTCTTTCTCTGAAGTGATTTTTAGCTCGATCACTGAGGAACTCTTGAAGATGGCCTTCGTCGAATAATCGAGCTACCTCCTCCCTCAGCTGCCTATAGTATTCGGTCCTATCGCCATGTGTGCCATGATACTTACAGATTAAATTTGGGTTCCTTTGAGAAGGAACAATTTGTATCGGTCTGGGCCCCCTAGTATCTTTGATTCTTCTGATAGCCAATACAATCCCCAATGCATCGGTGCTGAAATTGTACTCCAAAAGCCGAGGAGCTTCTGTGGGATCTACATACTTGTCGAAGACGATTTTACTCATTAGTCCTTGAGAATTTTGCCCTCGTTCACTCCTTCGATCGTTGCAGGTGGAATTGCATCCCGGACCGTTATTCCTCCGATCTGCAACATATGGTTGGTACCGATCTTTATTCGGCCTTGATTCTCTATCACCGTCTCTCTGACTTTTACCTACCGACCGGTTTGGATGTACTGAACCTGAGGGGGATCCCAATTGGTCGTCCTCGACCCTGATCTTCGATTGATATCGGTTGTGAACATTTGGCCAAGTCACACTGGGTACTCGATCAAATTCTGTTTTAACTGGCGTGCTGCTATTGAACTCCGTTCGTTTAATCCTTGGGTGAAAGCCTGAACTGCCCAATCACCAGTGACTGGTGGTAACTCCATGCGTTCCATTTGGAATCGAGATACGAACTCCCTTAGTGTATCGTTATCCCTCTCCTTCACTTTCAAGAGGTCTAATTTTCTTGTTGCAACCTTTATGGCCCCAACGTGTGCCTTTAAAAATGAATCCGCCAACATGGCGAATGAATCGATAGAATTTGGTGGCAAGTTGTTATACCAAATCATAGCTCACTTCGACAGGGTCTGCCCGAACTTCTTCAGCAATACAGACTCGATTTCTTCATCCTCCATATCATTTCCTTTTATGGCGCATGCGTAAGAAGTAACATGCTCATTTGTGTTACACCCCATGTTTTCGTACATGAAAGTATACCATGAGTAAATTGATATAAGCTCGGGGATGAGATTATTTTTAAGGTTATAAGTATTATGTTATTTCAAACAAGCGATAAGTAAATTCGTGAAGGTGAGAGGGTAAGCAAATCGAAGCAAATGAATTTCGTCAAGGTTTGATGTTTTGGGATAAAATGCAGTCCGAGCTATAATACCCGATACTTATGGACTAGTGCCATACAAGGCACTACATGACCACGATAGTAAGGTGTACAAGGTATTTTAAAAGTGAGTAGTATTTTAAATAATTTGAGATAATTCTTAATTATATGGGTAATTGGTTAATTATTGAATAATGGGATATTACCCAATTAATTAAGAAATTATGTTGGATAAGGATTAAAGGGGCATGAGGTGGCAGCCCCCATTCAATTTACATGACTCATGATATAAAGTGATAGGTGGCTGTGAACAACTATTTTTTGACCACACCCAAATTCTATACTATTTTTGCTATAAATATT
>ML336261.1:0-58179 GCA_005239505.1 Nicotiana paniculata
TGCATGATTTAAGTGTGGGGTGTTGTATATAATTGTTGTGATTTGTAGTGTGCATTTTTAGTTGTAGTTTTAGTTTTTCATGATTTTCATGTTGGTATTATTTTTTAGAAATATGTTGACCCTTCCTAACGATGGATCTCCTAGACAGTTTTCTTGAAGGAAGTAAGTCTAAAGAAAATAACAAAAAGATTTTTTTTGTAGGTAGTGTAGTAATTCCCTATTGGTTTTTCTTTGAACCACGGTTCTTTTCCAAGAGTTTTTAATTGAACCGGGTAGTAGGTAGTTTTTTTTAATTTTTAGGAGTAGAAATCATATGTTTAAGAGCTTAATAGGAGCAATATCTCGAACCATGCTAATGCCTTGAGAATAGTCANTATGGTTGTGAGACCGCATATTTCTCTCTTCAGTACGCAGAAGCGCTATGAGACCGCATATTTCTCTCTTCAAGAGGTGTAACACCTGCTTCAGTCTGCGGTTGGTTTGCAGCTTACACATCACTTCTGCGGTCACAGACCTGCCGCATTTATGCTCTTCTATGGGTTTTTTTCTTTTTTTCCGTGTTCTTGGTTCTTCAAGACTGGTACACTACAAAACACCAAAACTTCGTAAGAAATAACTAAAAATGCTTTTCAAGACGAGCTAAAGTTATGTGATTAGTATCAAAAGTGCCGAAATTCTACGGCACATCAGAGACCTAAGTAACCTAGTGATCTGATACCAACTTGTCACAACCCGAAATTCCCACCTTCCAGATCGTGATGACACCTAACATTTCACTTGCTAGGAAAAAATTTATCCATTTTCAACAATTCAAATTGATTAATAAGAAATAAACTAAAATAGCTGCATAATCTAAATATAGTGCGAAAAATCATAACAACTGAAATATTTAATACCACCCTAGACCTGGTGTCACAAGTGCACGAGCTACTAGCTTAATACAAATAAAGGTCTGAATGAAACATAAAGCTATCTGAGGGAAATACACAGGTAATAAAAAAGGAAAGGGGACTCTAGGGGCTGTGGATGCCGAGCACGCTAATGACCGCCACTGGGACCTACTCCAAAATCTGCACAAAAAATGCAGAGTGTAGTATGAGTACAACCGACCCCATGTACTTTGTAAGTGTCGAGCCTAACCTCCACGAAGTAGTAACGAGGCTAAGGCGAGTCGCGTAGACTATAACATGTATGCAGTATAAAATAAAGATAGGAAAGGAAAATACGGAGCGAAATAAGACAGTTAACTGAAAAAAATAGCTCAATCCTCAAAGAAAACCAGTGATGGTCAGAATTACCAATCCTTAGAATTTCTTATGAAAAATACCAAAAACCAACAAGCCACAAGGGAATAGAAACACATAGATTGTTGCGGCGGGAATCTCTTATTCCACCGTAACAATATCAACAATCATAAATAAATATATGTTGCACGCGCAACTCAATCCCACCATATAAAAACAATCAGTATCATAATTCACCATTATTTTACTGTATCAATCCACTCTTATTTCACATGTTGCGGAGTACAACCTGATTCCACCATATCGGTACAAATTCATCCTTATTTCACCATATCAATCCACCCTTATTCCACCAGTTTCAGTGTGCAACCCGATCCCACCATATCAGTATCAAATATTCAATGAGTACAATCAAATAAACAACTCAAATCACAAGAACATCTACGTTTGATGGATATGAAGCTGAATCAGAAAGGAAGCCTCGTACCAACTTGGGAATTCACATATGTAATATTACATGGCGAGATAAGTTCAGTAAAGGATAATTAAAAGGTGTAAGTAAGTCAATTACGGCAAATATCAGCGGATCATAAAAGCATGGAAAGGTCTAACATTTTAACACGAGAAACAATGATTGGCAAGTAGAAATTAAAGCATGGGAGGCAGCTAAGCACATAATAATTAAGGCATGGAAGGAAAAAATTAAGGAAATGCAGAAAATCGGGAAAATAAGTAATTTGGCGGTGTATAGGCACTCGTCACCTCGCATATACGCTGCAACACATAAAGTTTACATAGCACATATTCTGAGGGTTCCTAATTTGCGCAAATAAAGGTTAAAATCAACATTTACCTCGCTCCAAAACGGACTCAAAGCTCAACCACGGCTTTGTCTTTCGAACAAGACTCCGAACCAATCAAATCAACGAGTTAGAGAAGAAGATCTCTTGGAAAAATTGCCTCTAAGGTTCCTAGGCTTGAAAATTATAAAGAATGAGAAAAATTCCGTCTAACTCTGATTTTATCCAGCTGCAGATGACGTAATTGCGATGAGGTAGCGATTGCGAACTCCTTTCACAATCCCAGTAATCGCAATTGCGATAAAATGGTCGCAAATTTGAACCCTGATGCCCTCGCTTATGCGGATCCTTTCTTTGCAAATGTGATGATCATCAAAACATTTTGTGTCGCAAATGCGACTCTGCCTTCGCAAAATAGGAAATGGCAAGTTCGCAAATGCGAGGACCCCCCAGCCATGCCCAGGCTCACAAATGCAATGGTTTATTTGCAAATGATCTGCAACAGACACCAGAAACACAAGGAAGCAACTATTATCCTAAGTCCAAAATTCTTCTATAGCCTATTCGAAAATCACTCGAGCCCTCCGGGATCCAAATCAAACATGCACACAAGTCCAAAAACCTCATACGTTCTCGCTTGCATGATCAAATTGCCAAAATAACACCTAAAACTATGAATCGAACACCAATATCAAATGATAGAGCTTAAGAATTTCTATTTTAACACTGGACATCTGAATCACGTCAAACCAACTCCGTTTTTCACCAAATTTTACAGACAAGTCATAAATATAGTAACGAGCATATACCAAGCTCTGAAAGAAAAATTCAGGCCCGGTAGAAATAAAGTCAAACTTTGATCAAATCTTTAAATTCGTTAAACCTTTAGACTTCAAATTTCAACAAAATGTGATAACTCGAGTTAGGGACCTCTGAATTCGATTCCGGGCATACGCCCAGGTCCCAAATCATGATATGGACCCACCGGGACTGTCAGAATAGGGATCCTGGTCTGTTTACTCAAAAGGTTGACTGAAGTCAACTCAAATGGATTTTTAAGGCATAATTTCACATTTTATCAATTTTTAACACAAAAGTCTTTCGTAGAAATACACGGACCGCACACGCAAATCGAAGAAGGCTAAAATGAGATATTTGATGTTTGGAAATGCGGAATTAAGGTTTAAAACTCTAGAAGACCTATCGGGTCATCACAAGAATAATACCTACAATCCCCCACTAATGCAAAGATAAATAATAGGAATAATTTCTTGGAAAAAGGAAGGAACACGTTTTGATTTTGAATTGACACGTAGTGCAATGAGGCAGTGACTAATATCCACAAAGTGAAGTACTCTTTAACTAAATGGACATGATTTGAGACTCCCACCACACATACTATATCCTTAGTCTTATGCAGACTCCACAATACTAACAAAGTGTTTTTATGGTCTTGCTCACACCTTGGGTCTCATGAGTGCTCTAGAAAGACATCCCAAGTCTTTCATAAAAGGCGACCGCAAACGGGTATCCACCATACTTCCTCAATCCATGGGCTTTATCCCCATCCCCCTCGACGTTTCAAGGATAACTCTCCTTGCCAAACCCTTGTTTAAAGGATCCGCCAAATTTCTTTCGGATCTTACATATTCCAAGGAAATATTACTATGTTTCAATAATTGCTTCATCGCACCATGTCTAATGCTAATACGTCTTCGTTTCCCATTGTACACACTATTCTTGGAAATTTCAATTGTCGCTTGTGAGTCACAATGTAAAGAAACTGGTGAAATTTGTCTTCCCTACAAAGGCACATCTGCCAATAAGTTTCTCAGCCATTCAGTTTCTTGCCCTATTAACTCTAGAGAAATAAATTCAGATTCCATGGTCGAATGTGCTATACAGGTCTGTTTTGAAGACTTTCATGAAGTAGAACATGCACCCAAAGTGAACACGTAGTCATTAGTAGAGCTAACTTCATCATTGTCAGTAACCCAATTTGTATCACAAAAGTCTTCTAAAGTAGCAGGAAATTTATTATAATGCAAACACCAATCTGTAGTACCTCTCAAATACCTTAGTAAATCATGAAGAGCATTCCAGTGTTCACTATTGGGGCTGTGAGTATATCTATTAAATATACTAACAGCATAACCAATATCCGGGTGTGTATAATTCATGAGAAACATTACACTACCAATTATCTTAGCATATTCAATTTGAGAAACACTAGATTCTTTATTCTTTCTCAAGTGTATGCTAGGATCATAAGGAGTTCTCACAAGAGCTACATCAAAACAATCAAATATTTTCAACATTTTCTCAATGTAATGTGACTGAGACAATGAAAATCCATTGGCAGTTCTTTTACTTTTAATCCCTGAAATTACATATGCTTCTCCAAGATCTTTCAGTTCAAATTTAGAGGACAACAACTTCTTAGTCTCATTTACAATATCCACATTAGGGCCAAAGATTAACATGGCATCCACATACAGACATATAATCACACAATTTGATCCTACCATTTTGGAATAATTACAAGTATTCGATGGATTAACAACAAACCTATTATCTACTAGTGTGCTATTAAACTTTTCATACCATTACTTAGGTGCTTGTTTAAGACCATATAGAGATTTACTTTCTCAATTTATATACTTTATTCTCGTGTCCTTGGATCACAAAACCCTCAGGTTGAGTCATATAGATCTCTTCCTCTAAATCACCATTTAGAAAAGACATCTTAACATCCATTTAATGTATCACTAAATAGTTGCTATTTTAGTCACGGGAGAATATGTATCAAAGTAATCAACTCCTTTCTTTTGGTTAAAACCTCTTATAACAAGTCTAGCATTATATTTCTTTATTGTACCATCAGGCCTCAATTTCTTCTTAAATATACACTTGCTACTTATTGATTTACAACCTTTAGGAAAATCAGACAAGTCCCAAGTATGATTAGAAACTATAGAGTCTAATTCACTTTTAATGGACTATTTCCAAAAATTAGCATATATTGACCTCATTGCTTCATCATAAGTCTTAGGGTCTTCTTCCATTAAATAGGTAGACACTAATTCATAATTCAAAAGATCAAGCTCAATATTTCCAGTCAAGAAAGTAGTGATAAAGTCACCAAAGCTAGCTTCAATTCTATGTCTCTTACTCCTTCTAAATTCATTTTCAAGTAATAATACTAGAAGAAGGAACAATATGAGAATTAACAGACGTAGAAGTATTATTAGGCACATCAGTAGGAACATTATTTTTCAATGGAAAAATATGCTAAATTTTTTTGTATCTCTAGATTCACAAATAGAATGATCATTCAAAGATAGAAATCCATATGTAGTACTATTTTGAGCATAACCAATAAAAATGGAATTAAAAGTCTTGAGTCATACAGTTACTTATTTAAAATCAGGTAGACCAACCATAGTGAAACAACCCCACATTTTAAAAATTTCAAGTTAGGAGCAAATCCTTTTCATAACTCATAAGGAGTTTTATCTAACTTCTTAGGAACTTGATTAAGAACATAACTTGCAGATAAGACAGCTCCCCCCCCCCCCCCCACACACATCTTGTCAGATAAACCTTAACTCAAAAGCATAGAATTCATCATTTCTTTAAGAGTTCGATTTTTTCGTTCGACTACACCATTTTGTTGGGGAGTATAGGTACCCCTAACCTAATGTATAATATCATTTTTCTCACAAAAAGATTCTTGAGTATTAGTACTATATTCACCATCCCCCTATCAGATCTAAGTCTCTTGATTTTTCTGTCTAATTGATTTTCTACTTCTGCTTTTTATTTTAAAAATATGCATTCAGCCTCATCCTTAGACTTAAGAAGATATACCTTAGTGTATATCGAAAACCCATCTACAAAAGTGATGTAGTATTTTCCACTCTTACTAAAATTGTTCTTGAAGTCAGCTTAGTCTGAATACACTAGTTCAAGAAATCATGTCTTTCTACTAGCTATATATTTAAAAGGCTTTTTCATATATTTTGCTTCTATACAAATAGGACACTTAGAAAAATTATCAATTTTAACCGCATGAATTAATTCCACTTTTCTAAATCTTTTTATAAAAGTAATATAAATATGACCTAGTCTACCATGCCACAAATCAATAGACTCAGCAATATAAGCAGAATTAGAAGTACTTGCATTACTAGTAATCACTTGAACAATGTTCAGTAAAAATAAACCTCCACTGAGGTAACCCTTCTCAACAAAGTCGCCTCCATGAGAAATAATAATTTTATCAGATTCAGAAACAAGTTTAAGGCCTGCTTTGTTGAGAAGTGGAACAAAAATTAAGTTTCTACGAATGGAGGGAACGTACAAAATATTGTTCAAGGCTAAAGTTTTTCCAGAAGTTAACTTGAGAAGTATTTTTCCTTTACCCATAACTCCAGTCGTAGTGGAGTTATCCATGTAGACACACTCTCAATCGATAGACTCCTCAAAGTCATGTAACAATTCCCTTGTTGGCGCAGAGGTGCCTTGAAGCGCATGTGCCCAGTATCCAATCAGTCTTATTAGCCACCATATTTTCCTCAACGACCACAGCAGCAATCACATCACCACTTTCAGTAAAGTTAGCTTGGACTGGAGTTTTCCCTCCATGCTTCGAGCTTTGTCCTTGTCTTTGGTTGCACTGGAAAGCCTTTTCAGCAAGTTTTTCACAGACATAGCAAGGTCCTTTCGACTTTTGGATTTGTCCCTCCGATTTATTGAAGTAGTTCTGCCTCTTCAGATATCCTTTTTTGGCCTTTCTTATGCTTGCCTTTAAACCTGTATTTCACAAAAGTACTAGAAGATTCCACAAGGTTAGCTTTAGAAGAATTAAGAGAGATATTCCATCTTATCCTTAAGACATTCTACCTTTTCATATTTGAGACGGTTTTCTTCCTCAGTTCTCATGTGACTGATCAGTTCTTGGAGAGTTAAGTTCTTCTTATGCTTGAGTTGGTTCTTGTAATCACTCCAGAACGGAGGGAAATTTTTGAAGAAAAACATTAGATTGAAGAATCTCACACATCTTCGTGCCTTCGTTCAGAACATCAGCAGTCAAGTTCTCATACTCGTGAACCTGCTCCATAATTGGCTTATCATGAACCATTTGGAACTTGATCCACTTTCCAACCACATACTTCTTTTTTCCTGCATCATCTGTACTATATGTATTCCCCAAACTGCCCATATTACTTTAGCATATTTATAATTTATAAATAAATCAAACAGAGGGTTAGTCATATGGTTAAGCAAATGCCTTCGAACAACTTTATTATCTTTTCGAATTTCTTTTTAGCAGCATCATCAAAAACAATAACAGCAGTAGTATTGGAACCATAAAAAACAATAGTATATTTATAAACAACATTAGCAGAAGGTTCGTTGAACAAAATATAATCAACTTCTAATTGTTTGAAGAAAATCAAAAATTTCTTGGACCAACGCTTAAAATTTTTTTTTCAGTACAAAGGCTCAAGCTTTGACAAGTCAGGAAGTGTTTTAATCAAAGTCATTGCTATTGTTCAATAATATGCACGAAATCGCTTCCAAATTTCTAAGAAAATATCTAATAATATTGACCAAGAATAATAAAGGAGTAGAAATAACTTATCGAATAAAAATTATATTGTGACAAGCCACTGCCTTAAAAGAAATTTTGGTCCAACTGCGTGCAAATTATTAAGACTGGTCGCTTTCCAAGGTTCCATAGTATTTCAAAACAAATGCACTCATGGCTGCAAGTTTGGAGTTTGCAAAAAAGAACTGCACAGGAAAAATAGGAAGATGAATAGTGTTTTGAGAGGGTGGAGAATAATGTTTTTTGGTTGTTTTATTTAGTTCACAAATGATGATGCTTATATAGGAAAATCATCTACGGTTTCTTCCATTAGAAAAACGCAAGAATCAAATAGGAGTTAATGTTATGTAATATTATTCTTGTCTTGATGACAAAATTGTCATAAAGGGAGTAATTTCAAACCTTCTGAAAAGTTAATATGTTTTCACAAACGAAGTCACAAAAAATTAAGAAACCATCATATGAATGAATGTGAATCATATATGAAGTATTAACTTCATTCTCCCACCTTTTATATGCATACAATCTAGATATGTTACAAAAATTAATGATGGGGAGGTATGAGAATTAACCACAAGTTAATTGTGGATTAAAATTTTCTTATTCTTTACATTATCAAATTAGAGTATAACGCCAAAATAGGAATTATACCAAGAAACAAAACAAAAACAAGAAAGGGGGAGGGGGGTCCAGATTGCTCAAATAAGCTAAGGAAAAAAACATGCAACTTCTTCCATGCTCTATTCTACTTATACCCTCTTCATTATATTACTATCATAAGCTCAAGATATTCTTATCCTTCTCTAACGGATTTGGCAGAGGTAATATTCCTTTTGGATCAGGGACCACATATTGGTCCAGATCTTTTGGTAATTGTCTCTATCTTGTACTGCGCCTGGGTACAACTGATTTGTCCAGCTAGTTTATTACAATGTCGGTCCTGTGAAGACAAACCTTGTCCTCAAGGTTCAACGTGGGAAATCTATGTTTGAGCTGATTAAAATCCTCCCAAGTTGCATTAGATGCAGGGAGACCATACTACTTGATGAGGCGTTGTGGAATTTGATGGGCACCACGAGTCACAATTCTGATGGGTAAAATCTCTTCTGGAGAAAGGACCATAGCAGACGATTGATCCAGCAATTTGATTGGTGTGGCCTGGTCAGATGGATTCCCTAGACACTTGCGTAACACCGAAACATGGAACACATTGAGTATTTTAGAGGAAGCTAGAACAAAAACATTGTATGTAAACTCGCCAATACGTTCCACAATTTCAAAAGGCTCGAAGAATTGCCTACCCAATTTGGTGTGATATTGCAAACGCACTAAAAGTTGGCGGTAAGGCCGCGACATGCACCCATTCTCCTACTGCCAAAATTAACTCTTGTCGAGCTTTGTCTACATTAAGTTTCAGTTGCTCCTGTGCTTAGAGTAAATTATCCTTTAAGACGGTTAAGGTTTCATCACTTTTGCGAAGGAAGGCTGATACCACAGGGTTAATCGAATTGTCCCTCACATAAAGTGACACAATTAGTGAAGAACGGCCATACACCACTTCAAATGGAGTTGGTTTGAAACTATGTTGGTAGAATGTGTTGTACCAAAAGTGTGCCCAAGGCAATAGAGTAACCCAAGCTGTTGGTTTATCAACAGTAAAAAAACGAAGGTACATTTCCAAGCACTTGTTGAGGGCCTCCATTTGACCATCGGATTGAGGGTGATAAGTTGAAATCATGGCAAATTGAGTACCCTGCAATCTCAGAATCTCGTACCAAAACTTATAAAGAAATCAAGGATCCCTAACAAAAATAATGGATAGAGGGAAGCCATGAAGGTGCACATATTCTTGAACGATATTTCCCCACCACCTTCTAACGGGTAAAGTGAGTAGGTATAGCAATAAAGTACCCATATTTGGAAAGACGATCAACAATAACAAGGATCACTGTACGACCATGTGAAGGAGGCAGCCCTGTAATGAAGTCCATTGCAATGTTATCAAAAATAACATCTGGAATAGGTAATGGCGAGAGTAACCCAGAAGGCTTCAAATTGGAATCCTTCATTTGTCGGCATATTTAACACCTGGACACAAAATTTTGGACATCCTCACGCGTGCCTGCCCAATAGTGGAAGAGAGAGGATGAAATGTGCGGGCTATACCAGTGTGGCCACAAATCTTTGAAGAATGAAATTTCTCGAGCAACAACTTTCTCAAGCATTCATCAGAGGGAATAACTAGCTTGTTGCGAAATAAAATGATACTTTTATGAAAAGAGAACTGAGGTAAAGAGAAACGATCATCAAACAATTGTTGTTGTAAGACCAAAAGTCCCACTTCTCTTTTGTTCAAATCCCATAGTTGGTCAATAAAATCCTTTTGCATCACAGCTAGAGTCAAGGCATGAAATGAGGGTCTCGGGATAAAGCATCATACCCAATTAATTTACTAAGCCATCTTTGCTGCTTCGGAGTTTGAATGACTTGGCTGGTGAGAGAACTCAAAGGTTGTTGGTCGGTGACAATGATGAATCGGCGACCTAAAAGGTATTGACGCCATTTTCGAACAGCTTGAGTAATAGAAAATATGTTCTTGGGTGACAACTTTTGGTTGAAGAAAGCAACTGCATATCCATACTGAGAAAGAATTGCACCTATTCCTGATAAATAGGGATCTTAGCCTATTATTTGCTCTCTTTTGCTTAGGTTTTGGTCAAAAAGGTATTACCGAAAACTAACTTAATGTGCTTGTTTGCAGGGTTTGATCAAACTGAGGCAAAGAAGCCATAATCAACTCAAAAGGAGTCAAACTTGCACAAATCAAAGTTGGGAACTAGTTGCTGAGAGCGATAGAAATACACGGCCGCATAAGGACCACCGTTGAGGCGGCCACAAATACGTGGTCGGGGAAAGTGAGGTTCAGAGATACTTATTTTGGCACAAGTTTAACCGCTGACCGCGATGGTATTTTCGCTGAGAGAGGAGTTCGAGTTTCAGAGACTTCACAGTTTGGGCTCAAATGAAGATCGTGGCCCGCGTCTAAATTACGCGACCGCAAATTAATCTTACGTGGACACAAAGGGAATTTCACTGAGAGCGCATCTTGAGGTTCAGACACCCTGAAATTCATGCTTAACAGAAGAACGCGGTCCGCGTCCTAATTACGCGGCCGCGATGGAAGCACACGCGGACGCGGGTGAAATTATGTGGTCCGCGAAACATAGCCCAATCCAATCCCAGTATTGAAGAAACGCGGACCGTGCTCATTATTACGCGGCCGTGAAAACTCAAGCGCGAAGGGGGTCAGATTTACGCGTCCGCAAATTCTCCGCAGGGGCATTTTTGTCCGAAATTTTTAGTTTTGTATCAATAGACCTTTTTGACATTTTTAGGTTAAGTTTTGTTTTGAAGGAGCGCGTGAATAGATGGATTTTACCCTATCGAGTAATTGTAGAGTAGAATTATCTTTAATCTTTACGTTTTCATCTTGTAATTGAATACTATGGCTTATATTTCATCTTTACCTTTGATTTCTGCTATTATCATGAGTAGCTAGACCCATAGCTAGGGTTGTGACCTAACCCTAGCGTGGGTATTTAATGGGTCTTGAATATTAAGGCTTAATTGTTTATGGGTTAGTGATATTTAGCCTAATTCATGCTTTGATTGTAGAATTAGTGGTTGCAAACACTGATTCATGCCTTTGTGACTTATGTTCTTCTTGAGAAAAAGGGACTAAGTTTAGGAAAATTAGGCTAACAAGGAATTGGTGTGAATTCAAGAGACTGATAGCCCTAATTAAAGGGTTAAACCTAGAGATAGTAATACCCGACTTGATCCAATTTCACTTGCATCGTATTAGCACCCATTTGGGCTTGAGAAAGCCAAATCGGGCAAAGTCACTCAAACTACCGAGAGGTATAGCGTGAGCACTTTTGTGTGATGATATATCATGACCCCGATCATAACAAGCTTGTCTTAAATTCTTGATACCCATTAGATACTCACCTAGGTGGAAGTCATTTCCCTAGTGCCTTTTAATCCTTTAAAACTTTCACAAAAATATTGTACTTAGATTGCTCTTAGCATTCAATAGTATAAAACTAGAATAGAATCAATCACAACAATGTTTAGAAGTGCAATTAGAAACAACACCCACATCTAGATTAGCAAGATACCCAATTCCAAACCAAATTAACTCCCTTTGGAAATCGATCCCGACCTCATCGGGTAAAACTGCATCGATCACTCCTCGCTACTACTATATAGTGGTGTAGGGTTGGAACCGATCACTTTTTGGCGCCGTTGCCGGGGAGTTAGACAGCTTTGCTTAACTATCTAACTATTTGAGTGTCTTGTTTTTCTTTCCTTCTGTGTTTCTAACTTTTGTGTGTCAATCACTTTAGGTACCAAATGGCTCATAATGATGCTCTCGGAAATATTGTGAGGGGGTAGATGACAATGGTGAGGATGAGGTTAATCTAGAACCTGAAGTCCAAAGAAGAGGATGTAGGGAAAATGACAATATTCCAATCCATTCCCCACCTCCTCCACGAGCAGCACACTGGGTGCTTCCAAATGAAGGTTATGCCAGTGCAATTTTCCCACCCTGAATCCGGGCGGGCAATTTCCAAATTACAAATGTCATGCTGACCTTATTGGAGAAAAGATGTTTCTTCACTGGCGCTCCCCATCAAAATGTATATAAACATCTAAAGGGCTTTGTAGACACATGTAGGAAGAGCAAGCAGAAAAACGTGTCGGAGGATGCTCTGAGACTAAATTTTTCCCCTTCTCACTTAGAGGGAAAGCTTTAGACTAGATCGAGAGGCTACCCAACCATTCCATCACCACTTGGGATGAGTTGGAGGATAAGTTCATAGCCAACTTTTTCTCATTGGGTCATATGGCAGTATTGAGGGATGAGATCTTAGCCTTTAAACAGGAACCTAATGAACTCCTACATGAAATCTGGGAGAGATACCGAACTATGCTCAAGGAATGCTCCAACAATGACATGACTGAAGAAATGATCCAACATACATTCTATAGGGGTATTAACACGACCAATCAGTGTGTGGTGAATCAGCTAGCTGGGGGAAATTTCATGAAAGTGCCTTAGCCGATGAATGTAACATACTTGATGAGGTGGCTGACATATCCTCAGCTTGGCAGAGTCGGGCGGATGTTCCTCAGGGTGATCCTAATGTCATCCATCTTCACAAGGAACTTCATGACCACGGACAAGCCATAGCCAAGTTGAAAAATACTATGAATCAATTAGCAAAGGCCCAGCTTAAGCAAGTACAAGGATCGAGACAAGTAAACGCCATGGAAGGGGTTCATTTAATGGTCAACAAGAGGAGACAACGTGGTCAACAAGTTCAAGGCAATCAATAACAATATGAGCAAGGTGGTAGTGGTTATAACCAAGATGAGTCTTATGATGACCAAAGTGAAGAAGTGTTATATGCTAACCAAAGTAATGCTCCAAATCAACAATGAAGATCTCAAGGCAACAATCAAAATTGGGGCAATCAAGGCCAAGGGAATTGGAATAATGGCAACAACAACAACTCGAACAATTGGGGGAACAACAACCAAAACTGGGGGAATCAAGGAAACAACAATAGCAATTGGAGTGGCAACAACAATAATAATTGGGGAGGCAACGGAAACCAGGGGTCGGGATTTCAAAGGCCCCCGATGTATCAACAACCCAACAATCCGCCTCCATATCCGTCTCAAGGGCAATGTTCTTCAAACAATGAGATGGCATGGATAAAGAGTGTGTTCAAACAGATGATGGAAAGGAATGCCGGCTCTGATGCTCAAATAGCTTCCCATACCACCTCAATCTATAACTTGGAAGTACAAATGGGTCAAATTTCGCAAGCATTGAATACTCACCCTAAGGGGGCTCTACCAAGTAATACGGTAGTAAACCTGAAGGGAGGGAACAATACATGCCATGCCATGGAGGTGACACATGAAGTGGTAGGGATGGAGATGCAAGTACCTCAAATCAAAAGAAAGTTATGAGTGATGATGTGGTGTTGCAAAATGATGATGATCCAATAATTGATGAACACGTGAATGATGAGACTTGGAATGATGAAGTGAGTATCGATATTCATGACAACGGGGAGGAAACTCAAAATGACGTGAACTCGTCTAGGGAACCGGTGATAGACATACCGGAAATGGTAGTGTCTAAAGACAAGGATCCTTTGCCAAGGCCTCCTCCACCTTATCCTCAAAGACTTTCCAAGCAAAATAATGAAAACAAATGCAAGAAGTTTATTGAGATGATGAAAAGTTTTTCAATCAATGTGCCCTTGGTGGAAGCTCTTGAGCAAATGCTGGGATATGCCAACTTCATGAAGGACTTGGTAACTAAGAAGATAACTATGACTTGTGATACCATCAAAATGACTCATCAAGTGAGTGCCATTGTGCACTCAATGCCTCCAAATCTTGAGGATTTCGGCGCCTTTACAATTCCATGTACCATTGGTAGTGCTGATTTTGCAAGAGCCTTGTGTGATTTGGGCGCAAGTATTAATTTGATGCCATACTCCGTATTCAAGACAATGGGTATTGGACAACTGAGTGCTACTTCGATGAGATTGCAAATGGCGTATAGAACAATGAAGAGGCCGCTTGGTATTATTGATGATGTTCTTGTCCGGTCGACAAGTTTATTTTGCCTGCTGATTTTGTAATTCTCTACTGTGAAGTCGACTATGAGGTACCCATAATATTTGGGAGACCTTTCCTAGCAATGGGGAAGTCATTGGATGATGTGGAAGCAAGGGAGCTCACCTTCCAGGTGGGCGATGAAAAAGTTGTATTCCACGTGTGCAAATCAATGAGGCAACCAAATAGTAATGAAGTTTTCTCTTTTGTGGATCTTGTGACGGAGGTGATAGTTGATGACACGAGTGCCATGATCAATGTGGAAGACACTATGGAAGATGTGTTGTTGAACCATGAGGATGATGAAAGGGAAGGCTTGATTTCCTTGCAAGGAATGGGATCCTACTCATATAGGCCCCGTAAACTCTCCTTGGACTTGGAAAACCAGAAGACTCCACCGACAAAGCCCTCGATCGAGAAGCCACCAACACTGAAGTTGAAGCCTCTACTTTCGCACCTCAGGTATGAATTCTTAGGCCCTTCTTCTACATTAGATGTTATTCTTTCTGCTTGCATAACCAAAGTGCAGGTACACTCTACCCTTGAGGTGCTTCAAAGAAGGAAAAATGCAATTGGATGGACTCTAGCTGACATTTGGGGTATAAGCCTCGCCTTTTTCATGCACAAAATTATACTAGAGGATGATGCCAAACCTTCTGTGGAACATCAACGGAGGTTAAACAAGGCTATATAAGAGGTCGTCAAGAAGGAAATTATCAAGTGGCTAGATGCAAGGGTGGAGTATTGTATTTTTGATAGTGCATAGACTTCGACGGTACAATGTGTTCCGAAGAAGGGGGTATGATCGTGGTCACAAATGAGAAAAATGAGTTGATCCCACCTCATACTGTTACCTGATGGAGGATATGCATGGACTACCGAAAGCTAACCAAAGTGACCCGAAAAGATCATTTCCCATTGCCCGTTCTTGATCGAATGTTGGACAGACTTGTTGGGAGGTCCTACTATTGCTTTTTGGATAGGTACTCAGGGTACAACCAGATCCTCATTGCACTGGAAAACCAAGAGAAAACTACCTTCACATGTCCGTACTGAACATTTGCATTGTCACGGATGTCGTTTGGTTTTTATAATGCACCGGATACCTTTCAGCGGTGTATGATGGCAATATTTATGGGTATGGTGGAGGATTTCTTCGAAGTGTTCATGGATGATTTCAGCGTTGTGGGTGACTCATTTGAAGAATGCTTGGAAATCTTAACAAATTATTGGCCCGATGTGAAAAGACCAATCTAGTGCTAAATTGGGGAAAATGCCACTTCATGGTCGAGGAGGGAATTGTCCTTGGCCATAAGATCTCAAAGAACGGAATTTAAGTGGACAAGGAGAAGATTGAAGTGATTTCAAAGCTCCCTCCTCCTACTTCCGTCAAGGGAGTTAGGAGTTTTCTTGGGCACGCGGGGTTCTACCGAAGGTTCATCAAAGATTTCTCCAAAGTGGTGAATCCCTTGTGCAAGTTGCTAGAAAAGGATGCAAAGTTCGTTTTCAATGAAGAGTGATTGAAAGCTTTTGAAGATCTAAAGTATAAATTGAAAACCACTTCCATCATTACCGCACCCAATTGGAGCTTTCCATTTGATCTCATATGTGACGCTAGTGACGTTGCGGTAGGAGAAGTATTAGGGCAAAGGATCAAAAAGATATTTCATCCGGTTTATTATGCAATAAAAATGATGAATGATTCCCAAGTCAATTATACGGTGACGGAGAAAGAGTTTCTAGCCATTGTGTTTGCTATGGAAAAGTTCAGGCCATGTCTCATGGGTGCCAAAGTGATTGTTCCCAACTATCATGCGGCATTCTGTTACTTGATGACCAAACAGAACTCGAAATCTAGATTGATGAGATGGGTTTTGCTGCTTCAAGAGTTTTACCTCGAGATCATTAATAGAAAAGGAAGTGAGAATCAGGTAGCGGATCATTTGTCCCACTTAGAAGAGGAAGGGAGGCCCAAAGATGATCTCAAAATTAATGATGCATTACGATGAGCAACTCCTCTCTATTTCTTTGAATGGTGTGCCTTGGTTCGCGGATGTTACTAATTTCCTTGTTACTGAAACTGTCCCGTGTGAGCTCTCTTCTAACCAAAGGAAAAAACTCAAACGGGGCAATTTGGATTATTATTGGGATGAGACCTATTTGTTCAAGATTTGCAATGACAGGGTGATCCGTAGATGTGTCCTTGAGGAGGAGAGAATGAGTATACTTGATGCTTGTCATTCCTCGCCCTACGGTGGTCATCACGGTGGGGCAAGAACTGCTTCCAAGGTTCTTAGTTATGGATTTTATTGGCCAACCCTGTATAAAGATGCTAGTGATCTTGTCAAGAGGTGTAATGAATGCCACAGAGCTGTGGGAATATCAAAGAAGGATGAAATGCCTCTCACCACTATTCTTGAAATTGACATTTTTGACGTGTGGGGCATAGACTTCATGGGGCCTTTTGTGAGTTCGTATGGAAACACTTACATTTCATGGTTGTTGATTATATTTCCAAGTGGGTTGAAGCTGTGGATTTACCCAACAATGAGGCTCGGAGTGTGCTGGCATTCTTAAAGAAAAATATCTTCACACGGTTTGGCACTCCTCGGGCAATCATCAGTGATGGGGGTTCTCATTTCTGCAATAAAGCCTTCGACACTTTACTTTCCAAGTATGGTGCCAATCATAAGGTATCAACCCCTTATCATCCCCATGCTAGTGGACAAATTGAGGTTTCCAACAGGGAGATAAAGAGCATATTATTAAAACTGTCAACGCAAAAATAACGGATGGGTTATGGAAACTTGACGATGCTTTGTGGGCTTACAGGACTGCGTACAAGACTCCAATCGGTATGTCTCTGTACCGACTGGTATTTGGGAAAGCGTCCATTTGTCGGTTGAATTAGAGCATAAAGCCATGTGGGTGCTGAAGAGGTTAAATCTTGAGTGGGATGTTGCAGCAAATCTCCGAGTGGAGCAACAAAATGAACTCAATGAGTTTTGGTTTCATGCCTATTCCAGCTCATCATTGTACAAGGATAAGATGAAATACTTTCACAACAAATATGCCTGAAACAAGGAATTCAAGGAGGGTGATTTGGTTCTTCTCTTCAATTCCCGGCTACGACTGTTTCCGGGAAAGCTCAAGTCCAAATGGAGTGGCCCTTTTGAAGTAGTGCATGTAACTCCCTTTGGTGCTCTTGACTTAAAAAATAAAAATGGTGAAATCTTCAGGGCTAATGGGCACCGAGTGAAGTATTACTTGGACAAGTTTGATGGAAGCTAAGTGGTGGCCTTGATCAATTTCCAATGATGATGGTAAGCTATGTCGTGCCGCGACGTTAAATCAGGTGTTTCATGGGAGGCAACCCATGTGTTATTTTTTCTTCTTTTTTTTAGATTTTCTTCTTAGATTAGGCTTTATTTTGAACTAACTGGTTGTGAGCTTTGTGTAGGAATTGTTTATGCAGTGCAGGACTGTTGCTGGAAAAATTTGGTTAAGTATGGGAATTACGCTGACCGCGCTCAAATTTTGCGGTTAGCGAGAGCTTTTCGCGGGGACGTAAATGGTCAGCGGACGCGGACTTGAAAAGCCCAGAATAGTAGCTCTCTGAAGTTGTTTTCGAGTCCGTGGTTGTTATTTTGCAGTCCGCAGTGATCTTCCACAGTCGCACCCTTTATTTCGCTCTCAGCAAACTTGTTGTAGTAGCAACAATTCAAAAGGTAAAAGCGTGGACCGCGGTGGAATTTTGCGAACCCCGCCCAGGTAAGTCGGTGGGACCTCCTTGGTCGAGTATAAATAGAAGGTCCTAAGACCTCTTAAACTTTTCGAACTCCTTACCTTCCCAGCAATAGAACACTATTCATCCTCTCCTCGCTAATATTCAATATCCTTCTACTAATCAAGAGTTAGTTTTCTAGTACAAATCTCAGAACTGGTATGCTCGAATTCTTGTGTTAATTTTAGTTCTTTCTTTTCTTTTATTTTAGTTCTACTTTTTTTTTCTAATTAGTGTTAATACATGCCAAAATGATAAAAAATGATGCTTAATTGATGTTAAAAATTCATGTGGGTACTGTTTAATGCTTAACGGGGGTAGGGTTATTCACTATGATTAATAAAACCAATTCTTGCACTTAATGAAAACCTTAAGTTTAAAATTAGTCACCAGTGCCCGTTGGTGTTGAATTTCACGGACCGCAGTCCAAATTATGCGGTACGTGTTCATTCTTTTAAGAGGTCTGTATATGCCTTCAACTCCACGGACGCGAAAATTTTTCCGCGGTCAACGGTCAACTTTACGCGGCCGCGTCCATAATTTTGCGGACCGCGTGGCTGAGTTTCAGAGAATTAACAATTTGGGTCCGCGGCCGCGTTCATTTTTATGCAGTCAACGTTTGGTGTTTCGCGGCCGCGCCCATTTTTATGCGGTCAACGGACATCTATGTTCAGAGAGAGGGTAGTCTAAACGCCACCCTTTCACGACCGCGTTACTTTTTACACGGACCACGATGGCCATTCCGCAGCCGCGCTCCTTTTTCCTCTGACAGCGAACTCTTTCTTTGAGAAACACTGTGATCATTTCATCTGCTTTCCTTTGATGCTTCATTGAACAACAATACTAATGAGCTTTAACTGATTGTCTATGCAGACAATGGTGCGATCTCGAGGTGCTTCTAAAAAACCACAAGGGATGGGAGAATCTTCCTGAGGCCGGGGCAGAGGGAAATAGACTGCACGTTTAGCCCCTCAAAGGGTCATTGGCAAGAAGCAAACTCTTAGACCACCCACTCCCGACTCATCAGATACTAGTGAATACCTCTCATTCTAGGAGATTTCTGAAAGGGAAGATGCACACCCTCAACAAGAGGCCCAATAACAACCTTACCACCTCGTCAATTAATCTTCTTCCTGGTATGAGTCATTTGATGGCTCGGAAGGAGGTGGTGAGACTTCAGCACCACCTGCCACACCTGCTGTAACTCCGGCCTCCACAGCGGCCCCAATTAATTGATGAAGAAGAGGATGTCCCGGATGACGGGAGAGGTGGTGATACCAGGGTTGGAGGTTTGGTGATATCAAGAAAGCCAGCGGTATGGCAAGACAAATTCGTCAGGGAGAAATCCTACCACAAGTTCCGGGAATGGTGTCCTCAAAGGTCTCTCACGCTCGAGAGGGATTTCATTGAGAGAGATCTTCTACCCCACAATCCCAATGTTAAGAGGAAATTCAATGAAAGAATGGGGTGGAAGTTCTTCACTAGCAGCTACCGGAGGCTAATGAGTACTTGGTCAAGGAATTCTATGCTAATGTCGCCCACATCAAAAAGGGCACATGTTTGACCAAGGCACGAAACCGGAAGATCAAATTTGATGGCAAGTCACTGAATGAATATGTCGGGTTCGATGATGTGGATGAATCTATCTATTTGGAGAAGGTAGAATTGGATGAGTTAGCCCATCCATGGCTTGCATAGGTGATAGCCATCCCCGGGAAAACACCGGCTTGGCTTACACCTAGGGTTCTAATTCATAGGAACACTCTGAGCTTTGAAGCGAAAGGGTTGTCCACCTTCATGTGAAGACGGATAGACCCATCTCAGCATGACAGGGATATCCCAGTGCCCCGGGAAATTATTGTGGCTTCTATCATGGCGGGGTACCCAGTAAATGTTGGGAACATTATGGCCAAAACTATTACCAAAGCTATCGGGAAGGACGAAAGATCATACACCTACCCACACTTCCTCACCATGTATTTAGAAGACCAGGATGTAGAAGGGAGGATTGTGACACAAAGATCAAGCCAAAATGGGCTTTCTCTTGGTATAGCCTTCAGGGACCAGATAACCCAAAGTCCCAAGGCAAAGCCACTACCTCCGCTAGCCAGTATGAACATCCAAGGGTAGTGGACTTTGGGTCCGAGCCTTCCATAGCTGAAGGTTCATCTGCTGCTATGCCACCTCTGTCCTCAGGGCCATCAGTATTTGTACCTCTTTGTGCCTTCTTACTCAGCTTACACTCAGACTGCACTGCGGGTCAACCAGACATTATCTAGCATCAACAACTGGATGCAGGTAGCTACATCAAAGCTATCTTCCCTATCCAGTACGGTCGCAGAACAAGTTGTTCCAGCACAGCTTCAGATGCCTCCATCAGTACAGGATTTGTTGAAGCAGATCCTTGACAACCAGAAGAAAATTCTGGAGGCTTTAGGTACTTATGAGAAGGTGATCAAGGAGTTGGGTAAACAAGTCAAGAAGGTGAAGAAGAGTCAAGAGCATTTGAAGAAGGAGGTGAGAAGCTTACTTCCACCGGTGATATTACTCTAGATCTCCTTATGGAGGGCAGCACAGACAACACAACCATCAGAGTAGGAGGCTAACAGAGAGCCGCTGAGAAGATTTGCGGTACCCCAGACAGATGACTTAGAGATTCCGTTGGAGGATCCTGAGGGTGGTGATGAGTCTACACAGTCAGAGGACCCCACCAGTACACATGATCCCATGTTGACAGAGACCTCATAGGGAGTTTTATTTACTCTTTATCCCTCCCCTAACTTTATTTTTGCTTTTAGCATTGAGGAAAATGCTAATTTCTATTCGGGGGGGGGGGGGGGTTATTTTGATTGGTTTGATGAGTTTGATGATTGGCTTGTAATAATTCTGATACTATTTTTCATTATTTTCATTTTTGTTATTTTTCACTTTGGTATGTATATTACTTTACCATTCCATGTATATATTCGTCCCTATTTTTTGTAGATTCGTTTCATTCCCTTATTTTAGATATTCATTTTACTTTCCGTAGTTTACTTTATGACTTCTTTTGTAATTTTCCTTAATAGCTTAGCTTCTTATTTCCTTTAGTAGCTTCTTTTTGAGTTTGTAGCTTCTTTTTATACTTTTGCGTGATCAATAAGCCTTTGGTTTTCATAATTCCATGGTTCTGTCCAATGGTGGACGTTGTGTGAACCGGGTGGCTCTTCCCAACAATGGATGGCGTGACAACCTTCTTAAGGGATTGAATCTGTTTTTCCTTTTGTTTTGATATATAGTAGTAATTAATAAAAGGTGTCTCAAGTAGGCTTCGCACTAACACATTTACTTTCGAGATCATGGTTAGAGACAAGTTGCTTGATGAGATTGGCTCTAGTTGTGACCTTTAGACTCTTGAGTTGACTAAAACTATCATCAAGTGGTTTTTGTGAGCCATTTGTGATCCTCAATCTTAGATAGGGTTATTGTGGGCCCTCGAATCTATTCTCTTTAACAGTCCGGTAGCTTGAGAGGTGAGGTATAGAATTGCAAGTCCAAGTCCCGTGCCAACAAGTCTAGGACTTGCCCGGAATGTTTGTCTAGGCGAATTCTAAGTGTAGCTCGACTTGAGAAGTGATTATAGGCTCTCCTTGGTCCCTTTTGAACTTTGAAAACTTCCATAGACTACCAATATGATATCCCTAGTCAACCCCTTTGAGCCTAAGCCTTTTTCATTCAATAACCACATTACAAGCTTTTATCCATTTTACAATGAACATCTCTTGGCACCCAATCTTTCCTTAGCATTCATGTTGAAAAATAGGCAAAAAATCATATGTTTGGGGGAGAGACGAAGAACTTCAAGTGATAAAAGGTTCAAATAACAAAAAAAAATTGATGAGAAGGAGAGGCAAGAAAAAGGATGAAAAGATAAAAAGAAAAATGTCAAAAAGAAAGAAAAGTTTGAAGGGATTCAAAAAGAACAATGATGAAAGGAATGGAATGACGAGAAAAGGAGAAATTGATCGTCATGAGTAAGAAAGAGTGACGATGTGTCTCTCTAGTTCCCATAAGGAAGAAGAATATGACTCAAAGAGTCAAAAAGATATGAGCCGAAATGAAAAAATGGAGTGCTTAAGGAAAGATGAACCCATCATAGTTCGTTATGTCGTACCTTGATCTAAAAAGACTTCATTACATCCCGCTAAATCCCTATGGGATTTCAAGTTGAGTGAGCTTATATTAGTGGTGATTTACATGAGAGGCAAGCTTATGGTGCTTAGAGTCGGACTTGTGACATTCTTTTGAGAGTGATGAGTGCACTTCTTCACAATCTTTGACTTGAGTGTTACATTCTAAATTAGGTGAGATTTGCTAAAGGAGAGTAGAGGAGGAGGAGTCTGGGATCCACAATTACCTGTGTGAGAGAGAGAACCTCCTTAATGAATTGAGTCAACTCTTGATGCTCTTGTGTCACGCTAGAACTATAGAACTCAAAAGGTCGTAACTTGATGTTGTTGATAATGCATTTGTGTGAGGGTAATTGTTAGTCCCAATTGATGCTTGATGAAATCACCTTAGAACAACTGATTTTTTTTTTTTTTTTGTTGTGGAGGTGGGAATTACCTTATTTTCTTGAGTACAAGCAAAAGCTTATGTTTGGGGGAGTTGATAACTAGGGATTTTAGCCTATTATTTGCTCTCTTTTGCTTAGGTTTTGGGTAAAAAATGCATAAAGTTATTCCCGAAAACTAAATTAGTGTGCTTGTTTGCAGGGTTTGGTCAAAATGAGGCAAAGAAGCCATAATAAACTCAAAAGGAGTCAAACTTGCATAAATCAAAGCTGGGAACTGAGTGCTGAGAGCGATAGAAATACGTGGCCGCGTAAGGACCACCACTGAGGCAGCCACAAATATGCAGTCCATGAACGTGAGGTTCAGAAAGGCTGATTGGGACACAATTTTAACCGCTGACCGTGATGGAAAAGCGCTCCACGGAATATCTTACGCGATCGCGATGGTATTTTCGCTGAGAGCGGAATTCGAGTTTCAGAGACTTCACAGTTTGGGCCCAAATGAAGATCGTGGCCCGAGTCTAAATTACGCGACTGTGAATTGATCTTATGCGGATGCGAAGGGGATTTCGCTGAGAGAGCATCTTGAGGTTCAGAGACCTGAAAGTCATACTTAACAAAAGAACGCGGTTCACGTCCTAATTACACGGCCGCGATGGAAGCACACGCGGACACGGGTGAAATTACGCGGTCTGTGAAACATAGCCCAATACAAGCCCAGTATTGAAGAAACACGGACCGCGCTCATTCTTATGCGGCCGCAAAAACTCAAGCGCGGACACGATAAGATTTACGCGTCCGCGAATTCTCTGCATGGGGCATTTTTGTCCGGAATTTTTAGCTGTATATAAATAGACTTTTTTGACATTTTTAGGTTAAGTTTTGTTTTGAAGGAATACGTGAACAGCTGGGTTTTACCCTTTTGAGTAATTTTAGAGTAGATTTATCTTCAATCTTTACATTTTCATCTTGTAATTGAATATTATCACTTATATTTCATCTTTGCCTTTGATTTCTGCTATTATCATGAGTAGCTAGACCCATAGCTAGGGTTGTGACCTAACCCTAGCATGGGTATTTAATGGGTATTGAATATTAAGGCTTAATTGTTTATGGGTTAGTGATATTTAGCCTAATTCATGCTTTGATTGTAGAATTAGTGGTTGCAAACACTGATTCATGCCTTTTGTGACTTATGTTCTTCTTGAGAAAGAAGGACTAAGTCTAGGAAAATTAGGCTAACAAGGAATTGGGATGAATTCAAGAGATTGGTAGCCTCAATTAAAGGGTTAAACCTAGAGATAGTAATACATGACTTGATTCAATTTCACTTGTATTGCATTAGCGCCCATTTGGGATTGAGAAAGCCAAATTGGACAAAGTCACTCAAACTACCGAGAGTATAGAGTGAGCACTTTTGTGTGATGATATATCACAACCCCAATCATAACAAGATTGTCCTAAATTCTTGATACCCTAGATACTCACCTAGGTGGAAGTCATTTCGCCAGTGCCTTTTAATCCTTGAAAACTTTCACAAAAATATTGTACTTAGATTACTCTTAGCATTCAATAGTATAAAATTAGAATAGAATAAATCACAACAATGTTTAGAAGTGCAGTTAGAAACAACACCCACGTCTAGATTATCTAGATACCTAATTCCAAACCAAATTAACTCCCTGTGGAAATCGATCCTGACCTCATCGGGTAAAACTGCATCGACCACTCCTCGTTACTATATAGTGGTGTAGGGTTGGAACCGATCAATCCCCGTACCCGAAGCATCTGTTTCAACGATAAATACTTTAGAAAAATTAGGCAAGAGAGCACAGGTACAGAGCTTAGGGGCTTCTTGAGGTTCATAAAGTCATTAAAGGCTGCTGCAAACCAAAGAAAAGAATCCTTTTTCAAGAGGTATGTTAGGGGAGAAGCCAACTAAGCATAGCCTTTGACAAAATGGCGATAATATCCTGTTAAACCAAGAAATCCATGAATCTCTTTAACAGATGATGGTCAAGGCCATGAATTGATGGCAGCAATATTTTGAGGATCCACTTGGAGGCCTGTAGAAGAGATAATATATCCCAGATAAGTAACAAAGGTCTGATCAAAATGATAATTGGCATGTTTCACCACATAAGAATTGTGGCAGGGAATATTAAAAACCTTCTGAAGGTATTCGAGATGAGCCTTCCACGATGAAATATATGCAAGAATGTTAACACAAGAACAAATTGGCAAAAAGTTGGCTTAAAAATCAAGTTCATAGTAGCTTAGAAGGTAGAAGAGGCATTAGAAAGCCCAAAAGGCATGACACTGAACTCGTAATGGCCCTCATGAGTGTGAAACAATGTTTTCTCAATATCAAGGGGCGCAAGAAAACTTGATGATATCCAACAAGAAAATCTAACTTAGAAAAGAAACAAGAATTGTTCAGCTCATCAAACAATTCATCCACCGTGGGAATGGGAAATCTATCTTTAACAGTGATAGAATTTAATGCCTATAATCAACACAAAAACTCCATGTACCATCCTTTTTACACACCAATAAAACATGAAAGGAACAAGGTTGGAACCACGTTGAATGATACCTGATTTAAGCATCTCGAACACTTGCCGCTCGATTTCTACTTTCTGAAAATTGGGGTACCGATAAGGTCAGAAATTAATGAGAGTAGAATTTGGTAGTAATGGTATACAATGGTCTTGATCACGGGATGGGGGAAGAGATGTAGGTGGCTGAAACACATCCTCGTAGGTACTGAGTAGTAAAGTCAAAGCAGGGGGATAGTCTGGAGATGAGTTGATTGGCTCCACAGGGAATTCCAAACAAAGAAGATACGCAATTGAGTCGGTCTGAGAAAAATGACGAAGAGTAGCAATATTAATTTGGCTAGGGGAAACAGGAGGGTTACTTATTCACCGAATGTGCCGAGTGGAGATTGTAAATTCAAGTATTCGATTGACATAATCAGTTAAACTAGGGCCTAAAGTTGCTAATTATACCGCTCCCAGTACTAAATCCGACCCATTAAAATCGATGACAAAAAAATACGTGGAGAAGGAATACCCCTGAATCTTAGTAGGAACATCACGAACAACTCCCATACATTGTAGTTCCTGGCCATTGCCAACAATAATTGAAAGCCAAGTACAAGGCTCGATTGATAATTTGAGTTTCTTTGCTACTCTGAGTGAAAGAGTAGAAGGGTGTTGGCCACCCGAAAGAGTAGTAGGCTGATGGTAAGAAGGGAAGAATTTTCTGGTAGAGTGGCTGGAGGAGGGGAATCCGAAAGTGAGGGAGGGGTTTCTAAAAGAGGCTCATCAGAAGGCTCATCTTCTACAAGAAGAAGGAAAATTTGGCGTGCTAATGAATAACGGTGACCCTTTTAGTATTTTTCGTCATAGTTAAAAGAGGTTCAGTTCACATTCTTGTTGTAATTCTGTCGGGGTCAATTTCTTAAAAGGTACATGACCAACACTTGGCAAGGCAGCCGTTGGCGATGGTGGCGGTGAGAATAGAGGTGGGGTTGATTTAGGGGTAAATGTATTTTGTAGAGGTGAAGTGAAGGTAGTGGTTCTGGAAAAAGGTGTGGGCCAGGTTGGGGACTTGGAATAGGACAAATGTTTTTGCTCTTGTAAAAAGGCCAACCCAATAGCATCATTAAGATCAGTGGGCTTAAATGAAAGCCCATTGGCCTTAATATTCGGGTGAAGCCCAGAAGTAAAACAATGTTTCAACATCGGTTCTGAGACTTCTGTGGTTCGGTTAGGCCGCTTCTCAAACTGAAAAAGGTAGCCGTGGACAATCGTCGTCATCTGTAATTTGCCAACAAGCTCTCTGGCGACTCTAATGATTTGGATCCGAAACATTTCACCAAAGTCGCCATAAAAGTGATACCAGCTGCACAATTGACGATTCCGGAACATCCATTGACACCATTCCCTCGCTTCCCCTTCGAGGAAGAAGGAGATAAAATCTACGCGTTCCTCATTTGAAACCCTGTAGTTGTTAACGTACTGATGTACCTGAAATATCCAACTCTCAGCATTGAGACCATTAAATTTGGGAAGATCTATAGTGGCTGATTTATCATGGCGGAAAAGGAGGAACTGTTGTTGAGCCATGGGGAGTATAGATGTATGTGTTTGGTTGGGTGAACGTGGGGATAGCAGAGGGAGAAGAGTTTGAAGGAGTGAAAAGGTTTTGATGAAGAGGTTTAGATGAAGGTCCAGGAATGGAAGAAGGGGAACTTAATATGGTCGTTGCTATTGTCAGCATCGGAGAAAGGTTATTCTTTGCAACCAACTGAGAAAGAATCTACTGAAGGGCTATGTTAATGGATTCAACTACCTCTTTTTTGTGAAGCTGAATTTGCCTGTAGCTGTTGAATGACTTCAGCTAAAGATTTCAAACGGGATATTGTGATCACCTTCACCCATTGGTAGTGGAAGGACAATGAAAGAACCAAATGGAACAAAGTAAAATTAATATTTATCTATCCGGAGAAATTACAAGACCAGTAATTCTCAACTTACGAAAGAACAGATGATAACAAAACAAAAACAAGAAAAGGGAGGGTCCAGATTGCTCAAATGCGCTAAGGAAAATAAAAAGCATCTTCTTCCATGCTCTATTCTGCCTATGCCATATTTCTTATATACCATCATGAGCTTAAGATATTCTTATCCTTTTCTAACGAATTTGGCAAAAATAATATCCCTTTTGGATTAGGGACCACATATTGGTCCAGGTGCTTTGTTAATTGTCTCTCTCTTGTACTGCGCTTGAATACAACTAATATGTCCAGCTGGTTTGTTACATTATTCCTTGGAAAAAAATATTTTGTTTTCGGGTGGTAGAATATGGTGATGTCATAATCCTTAAGTAGCTACAACCACCACCTTTGATGCAAGTTAAGATCCTTTTGCTTGAACAGGTGCTGCAAAC
Source organism: Nicotiana paniculata (assembly GCA_005239505.1). Taxonomy (NCBI): domain Eukaryota; kingdom Viridiplantae; phylum Streptophyta; class Magnoliopsida; order Solanales; family Solanaceae; genus Nicotiana; species Nicotiana paniculata. The sequence goes on from ML336261.1 coordinate 27,653, forward strand.
TCCGATGATTGGTATAGATCACACAAGGAAACCGTACAAATAATGGCACCAGATCTTCAAGGCATGAACAATATCTTCTAACTCAAGATCATGGACAGGGTAATTCTTCTCATGCACCTTCAACTATATGGACACGTAGGAAATCACCCTACCGTGCCGCATCTTCTGGAGTTAATATTTGGTCAAGGTCTACTGAATTTGAATGCTCGATCAAATCAAGACATGACATATACCCTTGTCCCAATTTGTTTGATAATATACGGATTTTGAGAGTTATACTTCTCAATTTATTTGGAAATTCGGATATTGAATCTTTTAATTTTTTGAAATAAAATTTACATATTTAGAAACTATATAAAAGTACTATAATTCAGAATACTTTTTACGATTCAAAATATTTAACGAATATATGAAAATATTATAATCAATCGTTTAACTCCATCAAATAAATTAGGAAGGAAGGAGTACTATATTTATCTTTTATGTTTCTTGAAGTTTTATATTGTGTCACTTTCAGTTTCATATCTAGGATTTAGGTACATAAAAAGAATTGACACTGCTCAATATAGTAGACATACATGCAAGTCCTTTTGCTTAAGGTATGCTTTCTCGTCATTGCTCTTACTGCTTTTCAGGAATAAATATTAATCTTTCACTTGTGTCATAACAAAGTAATATGAAAACATATTTGATTATTTTGTCGGGGACCGAAGGATTTTGAGTCTGATATGGCCTATGGGTGATTACTTCTTTCTTTTCTTTTTTAGACAAGACGAAGGTACATGCACCTAGCATACATATGTTCAGTGATGAATCTGAAATTTTATTAAAAGGTGTTAAAATATTAAAAAATATATGAAGAGGTAGAGGAAATTCAACATATATAATATATATATATACGTTGAATATAGTAACTTTTCTGTTAAATGAAGAATTTAATTTTAACTCACACTATCCTAATACTCCCTTCGGTCCATACTAAGTGACTTTTTTGCTTTTTTATTTTGATCTAAAATAAGTTGTCTTTTACATACTCAAAAAAGAATTAATTTTATTTTTTATAATATTTTAATTATTAGCTTAGTATAAGAAGGCAAGTTCCCAAAAACTAGTATAAAAGGATGACAAAGAATTGGAGGTTGTCGTGTTACTGTTGCGTGCGTCAGGCGTGAAATAAGCAAAATCAAATTCATATATTGTCATTCACAACCAAATATACTTAAATGATTAAATTATATTATAAGAGTAGAACCACTTCCCAATATCCATAACATATGGGTATTTTTCCATCTGGCAGGATTATTAGCTGCAAATTAATCCATACTACATCTTGTCACATATTATTTGCTTTTAAAGATTTTGTGCACCTCTAAACAAAAAATATTCAACAGGCTATAATTAGGGGTGTCAGTAGTTCGATTCGGCCGGTTATCTTATAAAATTTGTACCGCATTAATTTTGTAGTTATTTTATTATGTATAACCAAAATTAGACTTTTCGAAATCATCCTAATTATGTCGGTTTCTCTTCATTATCGGTACGATTTGATTAATTTTCGATATTTTTTTAAATGTCATGTAAAAGTCACTAGTAAAAGGAGAATGCAACGACATACATACTTCTATAAGACTTAGCAAAACTCTCTAGACATTTTTACTGTTTAAATAGTGATGAATTAAGAAACATGAAAGATGGATAGCGTATAGATCCATCAACTACTCTACAGCAATGTAAAAGAAACTAAGCAAAGACCAAAATAAAATCACACGATTAGAAAGATATGAACCAAGTTGGGACTCAAGAATAAAGTATATTGAAGATTAAACATCCAAAAGATAAATCCAAATCATACGAAAGGAAATGTATTCAATACATTGTAGTTTGCTATTCATAATCGCTAGAATACGTTGTGTCTTGCTAGTGAATATGCTGGAAATAAGTTAATTTCAGTAAAAGTAGTATAATAGGTTTGGGAATTAGGATTTTGATTTTAACTACTTGTTGGCGTGTAACCATTTTCAAAAATCAAAGGCCCAAGAAAAAAATTAATCATTTATTAAATCTAATATATAAATATATTTTTTACATATAAATTTATTTGGTATGATTCGGATATTTTTGGTTTATTTTCATAAATTAAAAAACCTGCTCTAATTATCAGTAGAGTTGTAGATTTATATAAGAACCTACGATTTTATTTAAAAAATTTAAATATCAATTCGGTGCGGTACAAATTGATCAGTTTAATCTATTTTTAAATATTTATTGACACCCCTAGCTATAATAAACATATTTTCTGAAAGTTCTTTTATATCTCTATTAGTAAATGTTTCACTTGATAATTAACACTGTACTAATTTAAATAGTAAGTGTGGATTTAGAAATTAAGGTATTGAACTTATTTTTCTAAATATTAACTATTCCCTCGTTCTAATTTATGTAAACTTGTTTGACTAGATACGAAATTTAAAAATAAAAAATTTTGGAATTTGTGTTATAAAAACTTCTCATTACGGATAAAATTAGAAGTTTAAACTAAATTATTTTTAAATTTAAAAAGTAATTATTTTTTTGATACGGATCAAAAAGAAAATAAACTCACATAAACGAAAACATTATTTTGAACAAATTATTTTGACTAGATGACTAATATTTAAAATGACAGGTCATAGTTTTGATCATTTTTCACAACCGCATCATAGATTGTGCCTTGAAAATGAAGAGAACTATTAAAATTATTGTTCAGTCGTAAAGGGCGTGAATTGAAAATTAGCCAGATTTATATGTGGTCATTCAAAAATAGTTACAATTTTAAAGTAATCGAAATTTAATCATTTTTCATGTAAAGATAAATTTAAACAAAAACACTATTTAAAATCCGAAAAATACTCCAGCATAATATACTGGAATTCCAGTATAAATATTGGAATTCCAATATAACATACTGGAGTTCCAATATACTTTGCTGGAACTCCAGTATATTCCAGCAAAGTATACTGATCCAGCATAATATGCTGGGAGTTCATACACATGTGCTCGAATCTCCGGCATATTATTCTGGAACTTTTCGCGTGTTGGAGTTCCAGCATGATATGCTGGAAGTTCATACACATGTGCACCGAACTTCAGTATATTATGCTGGACCGATCTCTGTTGCAGCAAAATAATAGCTATTTTTTAGTGATTTGGCAAACGCAAGCTATTTTTAAATGACCAGTCCGAAAACTAGCTAACCCGTGCTATTTTTACTTGAAAAGGTGGCAGGCCTAGGTTTCTAGAGTTATCTCTTATCATTTACTCTCTCCGGTCCACTTTAATTAATATTTTGGCTTTTTGTTGTGGTGTTCAATATTTTATTTTTCGATATCAAAAAGAAATTAACCTTTTTCTTTTTCGAAGTTATCTTTAAAGTAAAGAGAATATGAGTATTTTGTTATATTTTCAATGAACAAATCCAGACTAATACGATCAATTTCTTTGTTAATTAATACTAAAAAATAAATTTCGTAATATACGTAAAAATAATTAAAAAATTAATTAAAATGGACGAAAGAGAATACTACACAAGAGGGTCGCATGTTCAATAATCCATCCAATTATTAATTTAAATTCAACTCAATCGATCTAAGTTTTTGAAATATAGTAGGAAAAGCGTACTGGGTGGCTGCTTGATAATTTTATTAGCTCAGCTTTTGAAAATTACCCGGTTCATTAGATTTACTACCCTCTCCAATCATTTCTATTTGTCCGCACATTATTTATTATGATACTTATATTAATGATATATAGTCTTAATAAATATTGAAAATGATTTGAAATGAGCAATTAATTCTAAAAGTAAAACAGAAAAAATAAATTATTTTTCTCTTGACATGTGAAAAGTGATAAGTAAAAATAATAATTTATTTTTAGAATACTTGACAATTAAAAGTGAACGGAGGGAGTGAATTTCTCCCTCCAACCCATAATAAGTGAGATTTTTGCCCTATTATTTTGGTTCAAAATAAATTTCCTTTTACATAATCAAGAAAGAATTAATTATATTTTTCCAAAATTTTGCTCATATTTACATATCTCAATGTGGCAAGATAATAACATGTAAATTTTAGTTATAAATAATTTAATGAATACATATTTCATTAAGAGTTTGTACTTTTTAAGGAATGTGTCAAAGGCCAAAAAGTCACTTGTACTTCCCTACTCAAAGATCATCTTTATTCCCATCTCGTTTTTTTTTCTTCATTCTATAAAATGCATAGATTTTCTTCCCAAGAGCACTTTTATTGACATCTTCTTTCTCTTTTTTTCTTGTTTTTTTTTGTAGTTACCAATTTGGTGTCCGATATTTACATTGGAGTCTGATTATATTCAGATTTATATCGGGTCGGGTCCCATTCCGGGTAATGCTTGCTGTCAAAGATTTTTCCATACTCAGGTTTCGAACTCTCTGGAGGAGTAGTCTCATCTACTGCACCACATGCTCTTTGACGGTGACCTCCTCTTTCTCTTTCTTTCATTTTATCAAGTCAAACATAGTTATTTTTTTCACTCTCTATTCTCTTTTACTCTTATCTTTTTCACTCACCCTCTTTTTATCTCCTCCGCCATTGGTCTGTCGGCTTATATCTTTTACACCTACTATCATTCTCCATCACCAAAGGCGATGGCTAGCAACTTTATCGGCACAGAACTCAGATAAAGAAATATTTTTTCAGATTTTTATTTTTCCCATGGAAATATTTGCTTCTTCTACTTTTTTTCTTGTAGATGAAACTGCTTCTTCTTCATCTTCTTCTTTTTCTTCTTCTATTTTAGATACTAATGGTGTCTTATGAGTAAAGGTCTTTTTAAGTGGGTATTTGTACTGGGTTGAGGTTTTGATGGTGGATAAATGGTACAAGTATAATTTCACATAAATATTACATATACATAGTGTATAAAAGTTGTGTGTATATATATATATATATATATATATATAGTGTGTATAAAAGCTGTATATACACTGTACTGTATAAATTAAAATTTATATACATGCATTGTGTCCTGTATAACAATGTGTGTGTGTGTGTTATATACTATTACAAATTGTATAAAAGTTGTATATGCAGTGTATCCCTAATGTATTATGAGTAATTTCGGGTGTTTTTGTGTATTCAGAAGTGTAGTCTACAATGTATATAAAATGTATATACACTTTATACTAGTGTATAATATGTATATTACATGTAAACGTGTACATTCTTCTTCGTATTATTATATCATGGATATTTATGCTAAGCAATACAATGCTTTTGTTTTTTAAATTGGGCCAATATGAAAATGTTAGGATCTTTGTAAGAGATAAAAAAGAGGATCAAAATTTGTAGTATGATCGGAAGTCGTGAGTTCGAGTTATTCGACTTGCAGTAGATTATTTTGTGGGCTGTTTCGTGTAGTGAGTTTCGACGTCGTTTGCGGAGATTTGTAGAAAAGATAGTTGTAGAAAAGATAGGAAGGAGTTTGGTAGTTGTAGAAAAGATAGTTGGATTTGATCGGCTTTTGGAGGGTAAACGGGTTGATTTCGACGTGGGATTTCACTGGTTTTGAAGTATTTTTTGTTAGATTTCGCAATGTTTAGAATTTTCGGGAGTAGCAGATTAATACTTCTTTGACTACAAATTGCAAGTGAAAAAGAAAATTCAGGCGGCTGCCAAAGATTAGGCTAGTGGCTAGTATAGTTTTCGGCTGAGCGGTTAACTTTGTACAAAGCCCATTATAGTACCAACCATTAACATTGTCCATTTAGACCAAATACCTAATAGATTTTTATATTTTTATACATTATTTGAAATTTTATTACTCTTACTATTCAAGTTTTAATTTAATTACATACTATATAAAAATTTATTAATTATATACACTTTTAGAATTAAATGAGTATTCATGTATATAGGAATCAATTATTTACCATTCTTATTCTCTCCCTCCTGCGCGCTCTCTCTTTACGTCTCTCTCTATCTCTCAATCCCTAATTCTAGTAATGTAGAGCAAAGGAAAAAAGAGCAGTAATTCCATGCTTATTGAAATCCCAGTAATGTAGAGCTTAAGTGTTGCACAATGGTGTTCAAATTCCAGTAATGTTGCACAATTTCTTTTCAAATTGAAATTGTCAATCAATAAATTTTGAAGGTGTTTGATTCTCCACCATTGACAGCCATTAAAAAGCCTTGAAGCTTTGAATTCGAGTTTGGATTTTCAAAAACCGTTATTTGTTTGGATTGGATGTTGTAGCCATCAATTGGGGATATTGTTTGGAGTTTATATCTCAATTTTGAGGGTGTTTTGGTAAAGATTATATTTGATTTTGGCTGAATTTCAAATTGAAACTCGTCGAAGAAGAAGAAGACATGACATACATTATACTTACGAAATTGTAGTAAAATTGTAGATAAATTGTATTCTTTTATTTATATATATATTTTTTATTTAAATATTGTATGAAAGTTAAACAATATTGTATAAAATTTGTATTTAAGTGGTATGATATTATAGTTGTATATAGCTGGGTAGAAATAATGTATGAAAGTTATAGATAAGTTGTAAAATATATAATTAGTTATATGAAAATTATTTTTACTATGTATAAATAAGATACAAAATATACAAAAGTCATATTGTATAAAATTTATATAAAATTTATATTTAAGTTGTATGATATTGTAGTTGTATTTAACTATGTAAAAATAATGTATGAAAGTTGTAGATAAGTTGTATAATATATAATTAGTTGTATGAAATTTATTTTTATTATGTATAAATCAGCTATAAATACAAAAGACATATTATATAAAATTTGTATAAAATATGTGGACTCACTGTCAGCACACATTAAAAGACAAAATGAAAAATTTCACTACAAGAGTGATTATTAGATGACGGAGGGAGAAGGAAAAAAGCTTCAATTATTCAATTATTTTTGTTACTTCGTTAGTAAGGCAACCTGAATTGCAGTAATTTGTGTATGTATGTATTTAATTAATTACAGTATACTAAGGCAGAAGAAAAATAAGGAAAAAGAAGAGGAGAAAAAAAAAGAAAAAGGTATAACTAATCCCTTGATTGAAAGCATTAATAATGGATTGGAAACTTTTTAAGGTAGAATGTATATATTTTGTACACAAAACTTATTTAGATCGAGTAATTAACTAAACATGAATATTTTTAATAATAAAGTTTCAAATAGTGTATAGGAACGAAAAAATCACGTACCAAAATGAGAGGAAGAGAGAGAGATAAAGAAAAATGTATGATCTTATTCATAATAGTCTCGGCGAACATCCCAAGATACTTGGTACAAAATTTATATCACAAAATAAATGAGAGGTGACAAAACCAAATAACAGAATAATGAACGTACAAGACTTCGAATTCCATACTATTACAACCAATTAAAGCTTAAAACTTTTTCTTGCCTAATGCTTACCAGTTGCGTGGCTGTTACCAACTCTGTGATTTGATCTTGTACTATGAACACTTTGTCTTGGAGCAACAGGGCTTTTGACATTGTCACACCTTAAACCTTCTTCTTCTTCCTTGCAAATATTCCCAAAAAGACCAACGGGGTATTTTCCAATTTGATTAATGAAGAAAAACATACCAGTAGCACATCCATTTCTCTCATCATTTATTTCGTTTGTGTATCTGCATGCAATTGCCTTGAATCCATTGCAACATAATGCTACGTTGTATTGAGGCCCTTTGCATTGGCTCGTAAGGGGACTATAGTCTTCCTTCTCAAAATTAATGGGACAATTGTTCTTCACTAAATATTGTTGAAGAAGGCCACGCCCATGCACGTGAGACTTAAGCACGCTATCTGCTCAAACACAAAGAGAATTTAATTAATTAAACAAACAACAATAAATAAGTCTCAGTTGCAAACAAGTTGGGATCGGCTTTAGATAAAGAATTAGAATTTTTTTTTATGTATTTTCTAGTGACCGTATAAATCTTTAAAAGGCTAAACAAACCCTAGAAAAACATAGGGTGCGGTGTAAACCGTAAGCAGAAAATAACTCTACTAGATTTCTTAGCTTTTTATAATAAGCTCCTTGTAAACATAATACAAAGAAGAAGAAATAAAGAAGAAATTTTTCCATAAGATCTTGAATGTAATTTAATTTAAAGGGGAAAAAACTAATTTTTTGTTAGTATTGCAAGTTGAATAAAATCATGAATAAGAGCATTGATTGAAAGGAATAGAAATGCATGGAGGAATATAATTACATTTGATGTAGGATGGTGAAGAGGAAGCCAATCCAACAAGGAAGAAGAGAAACAAGAAGAAGCATGATCTAGTTTCAAACCCCATCTTTGCTTCTCTTCTTCTTAATTTGGTAAAGATTAACTCTTATTGATCTCCTCTTCTTCCCTTGATTGTAATGATTAATCTCTTTGAAATTCCTTCTTTATTTATAAGGCAGAAAGGTTAACAATAACAAATGGAAGCCACTGAAATGAAGAGAAAATTAAGACAAGAGACTCGGAGAAAGAAAGGTTGAAATTGAAAGTTGTTTGGGTTAATTTTAGTCCATTCATCTGTTCAGGTTTATAGGCTCTTAATTTCTCTAGTTCTGTTATTTATTTATATGATAAAATAAATCAATAAATTAACAATATATTGTTCAATTAAAAAGATAAAAGCAAGTTAAAAATGCACATATAAGCACGGGCCGTTCTTAATCTATATTCTAGTAATATGAATACTCTTAATTATAGCTTGGGCGGAGGTCCTTTTTAAAACCAACTATTCATATGATACACGAGTGTTGCGTGTGTAACTCTTCTAAATAATAAATAAAAAATTTATATAGATATTATATTTGAATTTTAAAGTAAAGTGTAAATTCCTGAAAAATAAGTAATATTGATTCTATATAGCTAACTCAACAAGAAATGAAATTGCTACCGTCATCGGTCAATATATTTGGAAAAAATCTTCGTCGGTATACAAATACGCAGAGATGTTTAAAAAAAATCAAAATAACATATATAAAAAGATATTTGTCCAAAATATTTGGTTTTCGTTTTGTGGGGGGGAGGGGGGGAGGGTGGAATTGTTTAATTCTATAGTTTTTATTTTAAAAAAAAATCTCCATGGCAGAAAAAGTTGTTTTTTTTCTAAAAGAAAAGTTGTTTAACATAGCATGAAATATATTTATTTCCTAATATCTAAGTTACAAACAAAAATAACATAATTTATGGTAAAAACCACAAATAAATGAAAGAATAAAATTATAGCTGCACATAAAAAGAATATATAAGCTGTTATAAACTTGATGCTACCGTAAATTATTTGTGAATTAATACATACGGTTTATTTCTATCAATTCAGGACAAAAATTTGAATATATTATATATACTCCACTTATGGAATATTCTAATTGGGTTTGTGATTGAATGAGTATAAATATACAATATGTAAATAGAAACTTTACATTATAATATTTGTTATTACTTTAAATATAAATAATTACTATTATTTTCAAAACGTTGGCATGTCGTACTTATTTACAGTTCTTACTTGTCCTATAATATGCTTAGAAGTTTGGTTTACATTGTATAGTGATCTTCAATTTTGAAGACTTACGCTTAGATCTAGATTTTTACTTTATCCATTCAAAAAGGGAAAGGATTTATAAGTAAATTTTATTTGATTTAAATTCCTAAATACTAGGAATTTTTATATAATACAAAAAGAAAAGGTTTAATAACCTGAAATAAAACAATAAATGAAAGAAGAATATTGGAAAAAAAGAAAGAAAGAAAGTGAGAATTCTATTGATTTGAGATGAATTACAATGGGATAAAACCCCAATATTTATAGGAAAAAATAACTTAGCCACAATATCACAATCTCTCTAAAATATAGACATTCACCTAGAACACTTCTATTTATAACACTCCCCCTTGAATGTCTATTTAACAGATAATGTGCCTCGTTAAAACCTTAATTAAAATAAAATCTTGTGGGAAAAATTTTTAGAGAAAAAAAAAGAAAAGAAAACACATAGTTAGATATACGCCATTCGATTGCCTCGTTAAAAACCTTGCAAGGTGTCACGACCCCAAATCCACTAGTTGTGATGGCACCTAACCCAACCTAATAGGTAAGTGAACTAGTAACTATCCAATTCTAATGATATCAACAACACAAATAAACGATAGTAATTTACTGAATTTTATACATTTTTCCAAGGACTGGTAGTACAAATCATGAGTTTCTAAGAATAGAGTATACAAAGCTGAAATGAAATAAATATATAGTCTGCTTGAAAAGTACTTAAACAGAGTTTAATAGATCCAAGGCTACCACGAACAAGAGACAGCTACAACCGGGACGCAGGTACATCTTCAATCCAGCTCCCATCGAACACAACAACATCAGCAACCAACGTCTGCATGCAAGGTGCAGAAATATAGTATGAGTACAACCGACCCTATGTACATGCCTAACCTTAGGTTGAAAACAGTGACGGGCTAATACAAAGAGGGGTCCAATATCAATATCCCGCAACAGTTCATAACAACATAATACAAGTAATAAAAGAGGTATCTTAGAAATAAAAATGCTCAGCTCGTTCACAGTTCTAGAAAATGGTCATGCTTTTCAAGTATCTTAGTGATAACCTAAATCTTTTACCGAAAATGCCAAAAATACGAGTAAGTTTGAAAATTATAATTTTTCCAATATCCTTTCCACAATAAATAAGATGTTTCATTTTCTTTCCAGATAACAAGTTTAAAATACCTCTGTATGCCCACGTATTAATGTGTGTAAAAAGTCATGAATGACATGATACCGTATAACATGAGAAAAATGCATCTTTATGCCTGTATGTCATGTGTGCATGCAAATGCCATGTATCTCATAGATGAATCATGTACTCACACTCTCAGAGTACTCAATCTCATTGTCTAACACTTTTCACTCATCATGCTCAACCACTCAGTATTATATATGGTCCATACGACAAAGAGACGATCCGTTCCGGAATATATACATCACTAACCTTCAGCCACTCAGTACCGAGGAAGGCCAATCCGGCCCCAAGGAGAATCCATCTCCAGGTATATATATGCTTCGAACAAGATCCATGTTCAGGGAAGATCCATACCTCAATATAATCAACCACACTCACTGGAAGTGTACAAACTCCAGAGTGGCTCCTACAACCCAAGCGCTATAATCCGCACGGACAACTCACGTGCTATAATATCAATATTTGGATCCGCATGGACAACTCATGTGCTATAGTATCAATATCCTCACAACCAGGCCCCCGACCTCACTCAGTCATCAATCTGTCTAGTCTCACTCACGAGCTCACAATGTCATGAAACTAGCCCGACAACAATGATATGATGTATCAATAAATAACAACTGAGAATGAGATATAATATGAATGCATGAATATGACCGAGTACGAAATATCAATAAAATTAGTAAAATGACAGCAAGAAACAACCATTATGGGTCCCAACAGTATCGGCATAAAGCCTAAACATGATATCTAGCATGATTGACATCTCATTTTACTTTATCGCATGGTGAAAAGATGGATATTAAGAAAATATGACTACTATACAGTGCCATGAAAATAACAGAGTCCCAATTCACTTGGTGCACGCCCACACGCCCGTCATGTAGCATGTGCGTCACCTCAATACCAATCACATAACACGTATTTCAGAGTTTCATACCTTCAACACTAAGTTTAGAAGAGTTACTTACCTCGAACAAGCCAATACCAATGCTGAGCAAGCCAAGCGATGCTCCAAAGATGCCATCACGCACGTAGTGACCCCGTAACGGCTCAAAACTAGCCAAAAGTAACTCAAATACATCAAATACAACCCAAGGAAATAGTTCCAAATAATAAAGGTCGAATCCTCAATCAAAATCCAAAACCGGCCAAAAATTACACTAGGGCCCGCACCTCGAAACCTAACAAAACTCACAAAATCTAAAAACTCATTCAATTATGAGTCCAACCATACTAGTTTCACTCAAATCCGACTCCAATTCGATGTTCAACACTCAAAAATACATATTAGGAACTTTAGGCCAAAACCCCAAATTTCTCTTTAAAAATTTATCAACCAATTGCCAAAAATATAGATAGATTCGTGGAAATAAGATCAAAACCAATTGTAAAATACTTACCCCAATCCTTGTGAAGTTTGCTCCAAAAATCACCTCAATCCGAGTCTCACATATCAAAATATGATAAAAGAACCAAAAACTTCGATTTTAAAGCCTCTGCCCAGCACTTTCCACATTTGCGAACAAATAGTCGCATATGCGGTAACTATTTCGCTTCTGCGACCACAACTAAGTAGTTGGCCCCTCGCCCCTGCGGAATAATTTTCTCTTCTGCGCACTTGCAGGTGCGACTCCTCCTCCGCATCTGCGATGACCTTCATCCAAGCCTGCTACGCTTCTGCGGCCGATTGTTTGCATCTTTGGACTCGCATCTTGCGCCCATTCTTCCACATATGCGGAAACACCAGAACCAGAAAATATTCAGCAATGCAACATGAAATGAAAATGATCCGAACCCCATCCGAAACTCATCCGGCCACTCGAGACCCCGTCCAAATATACCATCAAGTCCAATAACATAACACGGACCTACTCGAGGACTCAAATCACACATAACAACATCAAAATGCTGATTCACACCTCAAATCAAAATCTATGAACTTTGAATTTGCAATTTCCAAAACTCGAACCGAAACACATCAAATTAGTCAGGAATGAACCCGAATTTTGCACACAAGTCCCAAATGATATAACGAAGCTATTCCAATTTCCGGTACCACAATCCGAATCCGATATCCTTAATGCCAATTTCCAATCAAACTTATGAACTTTCTAACCTTCCAATTTCGCCAATTTGTGCCGAAACCCTATAGAAACATCCAAATGCAAATACGGACATACGACCGAGTCCAAAATCACCATACGGACCTACCAGAACATCAAAACTCTATTCCGAGATCAAATTCATAAAAAGTCAAACTTAGTCAACTCTTCCGTCTTAAAACTTCAACAATGAAATCCATTATTCCAAACTGATTCTGAATAGCCTGAAAACTAAAACCGACGATTCACATGAGTCATAATACATCATATGGAGCTACTCCTACCTGTAAACTACCAAGCGAAGTGCAAACACTCAAAATGACCGGTCAGGTCGTTACGTTCTCCCCCACTTAAACATACGTTCATCCTCGAACGTGCCAAGAGTTGTCCCCAAAACCATCAAATTGCCGTATAACCTTACCATGCACATACACCGGGGTGATCCCACGTCACCCTATTCCATACATGTATAACACAACATAACTGAAATTTTTCAATTCAACCTAGCCCACAAGCCTTAGAATCTAATTTCTAACATTTAGAATTTTTTATAAGGTCTAAATCTCACAATCTACACACCGTATAAGACTGAACAAGTTGTACCAAATCGCAACCATAACCCAAGCTACAATCACATGATATACTACTTGACTCAAATACCCATAGCAAAATCTTCGATCACAGTAGCTTCTAAGAACAACCCAATCCCGGTAGTAAACCTCATACTTAACAAAAGCACATTCTAAAATCGTCGTACACTGCCGATAATGAAAGAACACGCAAAAACTCATAACCATTCATCAAATCAACAAGTCGTGGAGCTCCCTCTCCTTCAACAAGAACTATAGCCAATTCCTAAGCTGACTTCCGATATTATCCTTCCAAATATACCGCAATCAAATCCGATAGCACCCATTCTAGATATGACGACTCCATATTATCGAATACCAACTGCTCTACTGACACGCAACACCAATACTATTTAGAGCCACAAACCGTGCAATCCATGCACCAATAAGCAACAATCCAAATGTATTCAATCATGAAAATGACTCAATCAAGAGAACCGTCCCGGAAGCTCAACGGGTACCACCACAACGCAAATGCTAAGAACCTATCACACACCGTAGAACCATCACATGACTTTAACATAAAGATTCATACCTCAACATAACTCCGTCGTAATGCACGACTCCATCCGAACGCTTGTCCATATCATATACCTTGAGCCACCCTGCTCAAAATCAATAGTCACACGAAATTCGACATCAAGTACCCAAAGTGCATTACCATAATCACGGAGAAGTAGATGACACAATTCCACACAAAACCCGAAAGAACATAACCAATACACCCTCAATCATGCAATACCCGATTACTCATCTCGCTAAAATTTCGCTATAAGACACAATAGAACCGTACCATGTGTGCATAAGACCAACTAATCACAACTCCTCGTAGCATAGAAGAGTAACTCACAGAAAATTTCAGAACACGAATAGGCTCAGCAACAACCGAATGGCACATCCCTTAACAATAGTACTATGGAGTCAACCAATCCGACTCGGTATAGAATACACATCCTAATTGGGCCTACCAATGGACCCCCAAATCAACTGCGGGCACCCACAAATAAATAAATAAACCTCTGAAAGCCCACAATGACTGAATCATAATACATACTATCATCTGGCTAGCTTCAGTCATGGCTTCATAGTCTACAACCACGAAATAATTCGCTCCTGAGAACTCCTAGTCTCCAAACCCATAGAACACACGAATTACCATATCTAATCCTAACTTCACCATTAGAATGTCTAACACATCTCTCATACATGATCATCCCATGAGAAATACTTCTAATATTCGTCTGTGCCACATAGTAGAATTTGAATATCAGTAGTCGATCAACCAGAAAAGTGTGTCGCAGTACCAGTGAAGTATCCATAAATCAAACACATTGGCCCTTCTGAAATGTATACTCTCATCAAGCCATACCAAATAGTAATATCATTTACCTAGTCATATGAAACCGCCCATGCTGCCTACGAATTTCATGACCTTTCCTTCAAAACTGAACTGTGATCTCGCTCATGTAAATCTCAATCCCACACAACACACCGCATATTCCATGCCATCATATTAAAAAAAACATACGAGAACTTCATAGTCCACTCCGAGTCACAAGCAACTACATACTCAATCAGCTAAAGACCTTCCATTTTATTTCATCCAGGAGAAATTCACTATACACCACATGCTCCCCACGCCAGTAGGAAATATACCCCTTGAATCGTGGTAAAAAAATTGAGAACTCTTCGAAACCCATTTCCACATAACCAAGCTATCAGAAGCGAATCTCTCTAACTCAACCCAGCCATGTAGTGGGACAAAACCTTGTAAGGAAAAAAAAGTACAATGTGTTGATAACCAATTTTTCTATATACTTTCAAAATCACTCATTACAGTAACTGGTATTTTCTCACAGTTTTTCGTATTTTTATCAAATTATTTTCCTATTTATTTAATACTTTATATTCCATAATTATACATAAATGATATAATGTCAAATCATTCTCTTACTCAACATGTTATTTATATCCTATTTAATTTCCCTAGGATTTTATTATTTCACAAATTAGCCAATATTGGCATCATTTTGTTAATTTCAGCAGTTTTGCAATTATAGCACAAATGTGCATTTATACCATTTTAAAATCAATGAATGATCATTTATAATTTTTATATCTTAGTCAATCACCTTAATTTCATTTATTTGGTCTCAATTCATTTTTTACACAATTATTAGCTATTTTATTAATTAATTACCTTATTTCATTAGGTATTTAACGTTTAGCCCATTTTTATTTAAATTTTAGCCAACCCTTAACCCAACCCCACCTGACCCAAAACCCACTCTCTAACCCAGCCCAAAAACCATAAATAACCCGGTCCAACTCCACACTTGATCTGAACCGTTGATCAAATGAGATCAACGGTCCAGATCATTGTTACCATAATTAAACCTAATCACTACCCCCCTCCGACCCCTCATTCTATAACACTAACTCTCTCTCTATCTCTCTCTGTTACTCTCTTTTTCTCTCTAGAAGCCTCCTTGTCTTCCCTTCTCCGATGGAGTTCGGTCATCTTCTCCGACTGATTCTCTCACCTGAAACCATGGCTCCTCATCGTCTCATGGCTATTTGTCCACTTTGCACCAGTACAGTGATGCTCTGGGGCTCTCAGGAGAACCTGTAGTGGTTCAACTCATCTCCCATGGTCCCATGCCACTTTCCGGCCTCCCTGGCCGTTTGAGTAAGTTTACAACTTATTCGGACTTACGCCGGTGCCGTCTTTGAGGTTCTTCTTACTTCTCTGGGTTCCACAAAACCCTAACCCTATATCTTTCAATTTATTCTAGATCTACTTTATATCTTTAGAATTCCGAAGTTTATTTCTATGTTTTTCTCTGAAAACTTTCAACTTTAAACGATCTTTCAATTTTTAAAACTAGGGTTTCACAAACCCCCTTCAAAATCGATTTTCCTTTACTTCTGGTTTAATGTTATTCTATGTTTTTCTTTGTTAATGTGTTTTGATTCAAAGATTCTTACGAAAACCCCCAATTTTTTAGGTTTTTAATCCGTCTTGTTTGCTATGTTTAGTCAATCTGTATATTTCTTCTAGGCTTTCTATGTGCTATATGTTTCTTACTTTAATTCATGGTTAGGGTTCCTGATGCCCTCTACTGACTCTGTAATTTTTTCTTCGAACCTATGATTCTGTATGTTCTGTACTCTTTTTTCGAATTATTTCCCTTGATTGTGTGACACTTTCCTTGATTGTGCCTGATTCCCTGTGATTTAAATTACAGTCCCTCGACTAATTTCCAGAATTAAACCCATACTTTGTTTTGTGAATATGCTATCAGTGTGTACTTTCCTTAATTACGTGTTATGAACCTGGTCTTTATTACACACTTCATGCTTTGACTACCCCCGTTATGGTAAGATCACTCTATTTGATTCCTTTCCTTGATTTAACTCTGATTGGCCCATTTGAACTTGTCTCCCTAATTAAAGGGAGTCCAGACCTTTAATTGACACTGATTGGTTATTATTTCCATAATTATGTTAGACTAATTATTCCTTACCTTATTTTCTTTACTCGTTTTCAAAATTATAAACACCATGCTCTCTTTTAGCGTAACACAACCAATAGATACACGAACACACACAAAAACAGTACTCATATTGCTTTGAACTCTCACTTGCTTTGCTGCATATTCTCTCTTGTTCTTCTGGCTACTCAGTCGGCTGAAAGCCCAGACTGAACAACTTATTGTTGCTCTATTGCTCTGCATACCACTGTCATGTTGCTCTACTTCTCTACACCTTGCTGTTCTATTCTTTATTCCTAAATGGTATGTTTCTAGTTTAAGTTTAAAACATCCAACTCAACATGTTTTCTGTGTTCAGCATGTCTACTTGCCTATGTGATTCCACTTTCCCTTTAGTCTAACATGCCTATTGCTTTCCCTTATATGTTTCCATCATGAATCTGCCTGATTCCCAACACTATGAGCATGCACCCCCTAATACTTAGTTATTATGTAAATTCTAATCCTGGACCTAATATGTGACTCTGTTTGACACCCCTCAATCTGATGTTGTTAGGTTCCTGGCATGAACATTCTGTGATAACTAGGCTGTGATTGTTTAAACAATATAGCACTAGCCTAAGGACTTTTTGTGTGCAAGTCTGCCTCTACTATGTGACTTATTTGTCCCCCAGTCCCCCTATCCCTGTTTGTGTTTGCTTCTTAAGCCATGTATGTTCTGGGTTGCTGATTGTCCTGTTTCTTTCTTCTGCAAACCAGTTTTCATAAAACAAACTCTCATGTTGATTTTTGAAGCTATTTTTCAAAATAGCTATTTCCAAAAGCTACTTTTCAAACTCAACTCTTTTCTAAACTATAGGCACATCTCACTACTCTTAGCTCTAAGTTTTTCCCCCTTCGTGTGAGCACCGCCTTGGGGACCATTTAAGTACCCATTGAACTCTGACACGCAAGGCTGGCATTCCACACTGCACTTACTCATTCCTGGCTAGGGTACTTGGGTGTGATCACTACCTGGGGTCTTTTGAGATCCTTAGGATCTCTGACGCACCTAGGCTACAAAAGGTCATGGCATATGGCATTGCTGGATCTGAGGACTTGGGCTTACTGTTAGGCCTTCTATAGTGTAACTTCTTAATTTCCTTATTTCTGGAGTTTGTGCAAGGCTGTTCTGTAATAATTAATTGTAAAAATAGTTATGGGCTGGATAGTGAAATGGGCGGGGTTGTGCATGCTTAGTATAACTATGGGTAGAAATCATGCTATAGGATTTATTTTGTAATTGTGCGCAATAGCTACCATGCTTAGGAATATTTGCCATGTATGTATTAGAAAACATGTTTTAGGCCCACATCTTTGCCATACTCATTCCTCACTTAGAAATCTTGTTCGTAGTTAAATAACTATAAAATAGTTATTATAATGTTATTGTCTCTGCATCTTCACGATCACCATGTCTAGAAATCCCGTTTTAGATAAAAAACATTAATCGTCAATATTTGCATTAGAGATCATGTTACCCTAGGAATTCATTCTCAGCCACCTATGCCAAACTCATGTGTTAAGTACATACTGCTATTTGCATTAGAAATCATGTGCTAGGTTCAACACTTAACTACGCTTCTGTATTTCCTATTTCGAATCAAAAGATGTGTTAATAAATAAGTTCCACCTTAAATTAATAATAGATTCTGATTTCTGAAAACGTTTGTGCATTTAGAAAAGCATGCATATGTTTTCATCATTCCACACCCTGTATGCATTTAGATATCCTGTTTTGTAGGGCACTGCATTCACATTAGTTAAATACTCACCCCTTTACCATGATCAAGTCTAAATAGGATAACTGGAGTTTGTTAAACCTGCCTAGGCAAGCCTTAGGAATTAAGTTTATTAAAACTGGAAAACTGTCTATTTGTATTATTCAGTTAATTACAGATCAAAATTCATAGTCTAGAACTGGTAAAAAGATTTCTCCTGAAACTCAGTAATCAGACTGCCCCATTACTGTATTCTCACTTAGACATCCTGCCTTAGGTTTTAAAAATGCAAAGAAATCTATGTGTTTGAGTCGTCCTAGTTATGTGAATCAATTTTTGGAGGAATTCATGAACCCCATATCTGCTCCTATGTGTCCCTATACTTGCAGTCCTAAATATTTTATTTTTCACTTAGAATTTGTCCTTTAAACCTAGGGGTTCTTCCTAGTACCTACCCTTTAGGATAGTAGTCCTAACTTCCTCTAGGACTGATAAGATGGGATGGGTAATAGCACGCAATAGCATCCGTGACCAACACACACTTTAATTACCTTCACGGGGTGGGAAGGTAGAATATGGATATGATGGCTGGTGCGCTAATACCACGTGTAGCTCCTCTTCGAGGAGTGATTACCGGATATTGCATTGATGTGATCCGTATTACTTTAAACCTAGGATATTTTCTCAAATGTTTACTGCTAATTCCTTTTAAACTTTCAATGAAACTCAAATACTTGTTTGAAATCCCCTCTTATGTGAGCCTTGCTTGTTTTTCTTATTGTTTGAATTCACAGAACCATTTGGCCGGGACCCACAGTTGTGGATCCTGAGGGGTGCCTAACACCTTCCCCTTAGGATAACTTCAAGCCCTTACTCAATCTATGGTAATGCAAACTACTTCATGAGTTAACTACTCAGGTGCCCTAACGCACCATAAAATCTTTAGGTGGCGACTCTTCCTTCCAAAGGAGTTTGTCCAAAAATGTCCAGAACCCGATCTCCGCGAGGAAAGAAAAGGGGGCGCGACACAACGCGTATTAATACCCTCGATGAGAGCATCAATTCACATCCATGAGTTTTCGCATCCCAATCTTGTACACTAGGTTCTTGAAGGTTGACATTGGTAGAGATTTAGTGAACAAATAAGCCATATTATCACTTGACCGAATTTGTTGCACATTGGTATCACCATTCTTTTGAATATCATCTGTGAAAAATAACTTTGGTGAAATGTGCTATGTCTTATCCCCTTTTATAAATTCTCCCTTCAATTGGGCTATGTATGTTGCATTGTATTCATACAAAATCATGGGTAGTTTGTCACACTTCAAACCATATTTTTCTCGAAAAATATGTATTATAGACTTAAACCACACACGTTCTCGACTTGCTTCATGGATAGTAATTATTTCAACATGATTAGATGAAGTAGTCATGATTGATTTCTTGGTGGATCACCTATAGCAGTGCCTCCACATGTAAGAACATGGAATTTTTGAGATTGAGCCTTGTGTGTGTCAGATAAATACCCAACATAGGCATAGCCAATAATTTTTGGACTGCATTCGTTGCCATAAAATAAGCCCATATCGTTAGTCCCTTTTAGATATCGCAATATATGTTTGATTCCATTCCAATGTCTTCTTATAGGAGCAAAACTATGTCCTTCTAACACATTAACTGAAAAATTTATGTTAGGCCTTATAGTATTAGCAAGATACATTAGTGCACCAATTGGAATAAGATATGGTACTTCAGGACCAAGTAGCTCTTTATTCTTTTCTTGAGGTCGGAATAGATCCTTATTCAAATTAATTGATCGAACAACCATTAGAGTATTTATTGGATGTGATTCATCCATGTAAAACCGTTTCAATATCTTTTTAGTGTAGCCAGATTGATTAACAGAAATCTGCTTTGCCAAATGTTCAATTTGCATAACTGAGACATAATATTGTCTTTCTGAGATTTTTCATCTTGAATTAATTCTTTAAACAATAAATTTCCTTTTGGAATTCTGTAGGAGTTCCAATAAGGGTTATGTAATCAACATATACAACAAGTACAACAAATTCGGATGTTTTTTTTATTTTATAAAAACACATGGACAAATGACATTATTTATATAACTTTCCTTTATTAAATACTCACCAAGGCGGTTATACCATATTATTCATGATTTCTTTAAACCATACAAATATCTATGCAATTTGATTAAAAGTATTTCCCGGAACTTTGAATTATGTGCGTCAGACATTTTAAATCACTCGGAAATTTTCATGTATATCTCATTATCTAGTAAGACATAAAGATAGGCTGTAACCACATCCATTAAATGCATGTCAAGCATTTCATGGACAACAAAACTAATGAAATAACAAAATGTTATTGCATCCATAACAAGTGAATATATCTCTTCATAATCGACATCTGACCTTTGTGACAATCCTAGTGCAATAAGGCGTGCCTTATATCTTTGTAACTCATTTATATAATTCCTCTTATGTAAAAATACCCATTTATATACAACATTCTTAACACTATTAGGTGTTTGGACTACAGGCCCAAAAAATTCATGTTTCGCAAGTGAATCCAATTCAAATTGGATTGCTTCTTGCCATTTTGCCCAATAACGTCTTTGTCGACATTCTTCAACAGATTAAGGTTCAATATCCTCAGTATCTTTCATAATGCTAGATGCAACATTATATACAAAGACATACTCCACCACTATATCCGATCAATTCAAATTCATCTCAATATCGATTGGATTTATTGATAGTTCCTTATTTTCTTGAGTCTCAGGCTCAATAATTTCCTCATGAATCTCATGATTGGTTAAATCATGGATTCTTTATAAGATTCTTTCGTAGTGTCATCTTGATCGTTTGTTTTTCTTTTTCTAGAATTTCGATCCTTAGAGCATAATGGTCTTCCACGCTTTATGCGTACTTTGACTCATTATCTATGACACTAGAAGATTGTACAACAGGGTCATCAATACAGGTTGTAACATTCTCTGCATGGATATGTGATATTGTTATCCTTATCAGATCCGTAAGTGCGTCCGCCATTTGATTTTATATTTTTTGCAAATGAATAATTTTTTGCACCTCTTTTTTTTACAAATAGAAGCATGTGGATCAAGATGAGACAATGGAAAATTTCTCCACAAAATTTCTCATTTGGTCTCACCATTTTCTCCCCCTAATTTTTGGAAAAATGTCTCATCGAATCGACACCTACAAATCTAGCAGTGACAAATCTCCTATTAATATTTCGAGGTAGAGAATAGTGAAGGGTGATTCAAACCCAACATACATGCCTAACCTTCTTTGGGGACATCTTGGTGCGATATGGCTGTGCTACATGCACATATAATGTGCATCCAAAATTGTTAAATGTGATATATTTGGTTCATAACCCAAAACTAATTGCAACGGGTTTATGATAACTTATCGGTCTGAGACAAACTAAGATTTCTGCATGAAATATGGCATGACCCCAAACAGAAGAGGGAAACCTCATTTTCATGGACAACAGTCTTACTATCAATTATAGACGTTTTGTGATGACCCGATAGGTCATCTAGAGAATTAAACCTTAATTATGTATTTTAAAACCTCGAATATCTCATTTTATCCTTCCTCAATTTTCATGTGTAGTCCTGGTGTTTTTCTGATAGGCTTTTATGTTAAAAATTGATAAAATATGAGATTTTGCCTTAAAAATTCATTTGAGTTGACTTCGATCAATATTTTGAGAAAATAGACCCGGATCCGTATTTTGATGGTCTCGCTGGGTCCGTATTGTGATTTAGAACCTGTGCATATGTCCGAAATCGAATTCGGAGGTCCCTAGCTCGAGTCATCGCTTTTTGTCAAAATTTTGAAGTTTAAAGGCTTAATGAATCTAAAGGTTTGACCAATGTTTGACTTTGTTGATACCGGGTTCGTATTTTTATTTCGGAATCCGGTATAGGTTCATGACTATATTTATGACTTGTCTGTTAAATTTGGTGAGAAACAGAGTTGGTTTGAGATTCAGACATACGGTTGTTGAAATAGAAGCTCTAAAGGTTTCTTGAAAATTTCATTTAATTTGGTATCCAATTAATAGTTCTAGGTGTTATTTTGGAAATTTAATCACATGATCAAGTTCATATGATATTTTTGGACTTGCGTGCATATTTGGTTTGGAGCCCCGAGGGCTCGGGTAAGTTTCGGATAGGCTACGGAGTTGTTTGGACTTAAAATTCAAAGCTGATGCATTGGGTTTCTGGTGTCTGCTGCAGTCTTCGCAATTGGAGGTCTGGATTGAAAATGCGAGCCTCTCATTTGCAAATAAGACTTCGTATTTGTGAGCAAGGGCTGGGGGTGGACTTTCGTATTTGCGAGATAAGGGGTCACATTTGCGATCCCCTCAAATTCGCATTTGCGGACATATTGTTCGCATTTGCGAAGGCAGCAGGAATGTGAAGACTTCGCAATTGTGATGTTTTATTTTCATTTCCAGGTCGTAATTGCGACATCTGCGCCTGATCAAAATCTTTAGGCGGAATTTTTTCCCATTCTTCAAATTTTCAAACTTAGAAACCCTAGAGGCAATTTTTCCAAGAGTTCTTCTTTCCCAATTCATTGGTAAGTGATCGTAACCTACTTTCATTCATTTTTTTCATTAAATATCATGATATTTCAACCTAAAATCTAGGATTTTCATGGTGGAAATTGAGGTTTGGAAAGAATTAGGGATTTTTGTAAAATTGAAATTTAGACCTCAAATTGAGGTCGGATTTCAAAACAAATTACATAGGGGTTGAATGGGTAATCGGGTTTTGATCCGAATTTCGGGTTTGGACCAAGAGAGCCCGGGATTTGAATTTTTCAATAATGACCTAATTGAACCTTTTTCATTCGTGGGTAGTTCCTAAGGCTTATTTTGAATCGTCTGGTTGATAATTTGCCAGATTTGGTTGGTTCGGAGGCTTGTTTGAAAGGAAAATCTGTGGTTGAGCTTTGAGTTTATCTTTTGGGAGTGAGGTAAGTGTCTTGGTTAACCTTGACTCGAGGGATTATGACTTGTTTGTTACGTGTTACTTGTTTAAATGTTGGGTTCAACGTATATGTGAGGTGAAGAGTACATATATGTTGTTGTTGGGTTAAAGCATGCGGGTGGGACTTCCTTGTAATTTATTTCCTTCTTTGATCATGAAATCCATGCTTAGACGGGTTAATTACTATATTGATCGTTCTTTCCACATTTATGGGCTATCTGTGATAATTGAGTATTGTTTCTGAAGTAGAGATTGGTATTGAGGAACTATTGTAAACATAAGACTTGATCTTGCTCATTCTATTTCCCTATTTTTATATGTTCATATTTACATGGCAAGGGAGAATGTTAATGCACAAAGGGTGATGTCGTGACATATTTGAGAGCTAATGCATGAAGGGTGATGCCGTGACAAATTTGAAAGTTAATTCATGAAGGGTGATGCCGTTCCATATTTGAGAGTTAATGCACGAAGGGTGATGTCGTGCCGCATCTATTATTTCATGATGAAATTGAGAGTAAAAGTACGAAGGGTGATGACGTGCTGTATTTATCATTTTATGGTGAGATTGAGAGTAAAAACACGAAGGGTGATGCCGTGCCATTATTACTGTTTCATGGATAGGTTGAGAGTAAAAGCACGAAGGGTGAAGCCGCGCAGTTTTATTCATTATGTTTTGTTCATTTTGTTGGTTGAAGGTTTATTGACTTATTCTTGTTATCATTCCCTACTATAGTTACTGTATCTTGTACCCCTCACGTCCCCACCCAAAAGTACTTGTTAATTCTTTAGTTGTTGTTATGTTGCTCGTATATTTCTGTCCGTACAAGTTTATTTACATGGGTGTCCTGTCATAGCCTCGTCACTAGCTTGTCGAGGTTAGTCTAGACACTTACGGAGTACATTGGATCAATTGTACTGATACTTACACGACCCGAAATTCCCACCGTCGGGACCGTGATAGCGCCTAACATCACAGTTTCTAGGAAAGCCAACGTTAGAGGTTATTTAGCTAATTCTTTACCTGTTTAGTGATTATTAGTAATTTGAGATTTAATTCATGAAGGGTGATGTCGTGCCATATTTGAGAGTTAATGCACGAAGGGTGATGTCGTGCCGAATCTATTATTTCATGATGAAATTGAGAGTAAAAGTACGAAGGGTGATGACGTGCTGTATTTATCATTTTATGGTGAGATTGAGAGTAAAAACACGAAGGGTGATGCCGTGCCATTATTACTGTTTCATGGAGAGGCTGAGAGTAAAAGCACGAAGGGTGAAGCCGCGCAGTTTTATTCATTATGTTTTGTTCATTTTGTTGGTTGAAGGTCTATTGATAGATTCTTGTTATCATTCCCTGCTGTAGTTACTCTATCTTGTACCCATCACGTCCCCACCCAAAAGTACTTGTTAATTCTTTAGTTGTTATTATGTTGCTCGTATATTTCTGTCCGTACAAGTTTATTTACGTGGGTGTCCTGTCATAGCCTCATCACTAGCTTGTCGAGGTTAGTCTCGACACTTACAGAGTACATTGGGTCAATTGTACTGATACTTTAATCTGCACTTCTTGTGCAAATTTTTTTGGTACTGGTCCCATCTGTCCATGAGGCGTATTGTCACGACCCAAAATTCCCACCGTCGGGACCGTTATAGTGCCTAACATCACAGTTTCTAGGAAAGCCAACGTTAGAGGTTATTTAGCTAATTCTTTACCTTTTTAGTGATTATTAGTAATTTGAGAGTTAATTCATGAAGGGTGATTCCGTGCCATATTTGAGAGTTAATGCACGAAGGGTGATGTCGTGCCGCATCTATTATTTCATGATGAAATTGAGAGTAAAAGTACGAAGGGTGATGACGTGCTGTATTTATCATTTTATGGTGAGATTGAGAGTAAAAACATTAAGGGTGATGCCGTGCCATTATTACTGTTTCATGGAGAGGCTGAGAGTAAAGCACGAAGGGTGAAGCCGCGCAGTTTTATTCATTATGTTTTGTTCATTTTGTTGGCTGAAGGTCTATTGACTGATTCTTGTTATCATTCCCTGCTGTAGTTACTCTATCTTGTACCCCTCACGTCCCCACCCAAAAGTACTTGTTAATTCTTTAATTGTTATTATGTTGCTCGTATATTTCTGTCCGTACAAGTTTATTTACGTGGGTGTCCTGTCATAGACTCGTCACTAGCTTGTCGAGGTTAGTCTCGGCACTTACAAAGTACATTGGGTCAATTGTACTAATACTTTACTCTGCACTTCTTGTGCAAATTTCTTTGGTACTGGTCCCATCTGTCCGTGAGGCGTATTGTCACGACCCAAAATTTCCACCGTCGGGACCGTTATAGTGCCTAACATCACAGTTTCTAGGAAAGCCAACGTTAGAGGTTATTTAGCTAATTCTTTACCTTTTTAGTGATTATTAGTAATTTGAGAGTTAATTCATGAAGGGTGATTCCGTGCCATATTTGAGAGTTAATGCGCGAAGGGTGATGTCGTGCCGCATCTATTATTTCATGATGAAATTGAGAGTAAAAGTACGAAGGGTGATGACGTGCTGTATTTATCATTTTATGGTGAGATTGAGAGTATAAACACGAAGGGTGATGCCGTTCCATTATTACTGTTTCATGGAGAGGCTGAGAGTAAAAGCACGAAGGGTGAAGCCGCGCAGTTTTATTCATTATGGTTTGTTCATTTTGTTGGTTGAAGGTTTATTGACTGATTCTTGTTATCATTCACTACTGTAGTTACTGTATCTTGTACCCCTCACGTCCCCACCCAAAAGTACTTGTTAATTCTTTAATTGTTATTATGTTGCTCGTATATTTCTGTCCGTACAAGTTTATTTACGTGGGTGTCCTGTCATAGCCTCGTCACTAGCTTGTCGAGGTTAGTCTCGCACTTACAAAGTACATTGGGTCAATTGTACTAATACTTTACTATGCACTTCTTGTGCAAATTTTTTTGGTACTGGTCCCATCTATCCGTGAGGCGTATTGTCACGACCCAAAATTCCCACCGTCAGGACCGTGATAGCGCCTAACATCACAGTTTCCAGAAAAGCCAACGTTAGAGGTTATTTAGCTAATTCTTTACCTTTTTAGTGATTATTAGTAAACAAGCAAAAATAAACCAAAATAAACGTGAAGCTATATATATATCAACTTTAATTATATGCTACTTCTACCCAGAATCCGGAGTCACAATTCACGAACACATTACGATGTTCTACAAATATTTGTCAGAAAGAAAATGCAACTGTTTGTGAAGTAAAGTAAAAACAGTAAGTATAGGAGTGTAGAAGGGGACGCCAGGGCTTGCGAACACCAGCAGAACTACCTTGGGTCTTCTAGCTATGAAATCTGCAGCCAACCTCTCGATTAGCCACTACCTGCTCCAAAATCTGCATAGGAAGTGCAGAGTGCAATATTAGTACAACCGATGTACTGGTAAGTGCCGAGTCTAACCTCGACGAAGGAGTGACGAGGCTACATCGAGACACTCACAATATAAGCTGCATATAGTGAATAATAAGACATAAAAGAAAGTAGAATAAGGTAAAAACAGTAACTTGCAAGAAATAATTACAGGACCCAACGTACTTCATCAGTGCTCAGCTATTATCAATCCTTAAGTGCAATTCAGTATTACCGAACAGCTAACACAGTCTGAGAAGGAACACAAACATATAAATTGTTACGGTGCGCAACCGGGTCTCACAGTACATATCACAATCCTCCCTTATTTCTTCTTAATATTATAAACAACAAAATAAAGATAAAATGTTGCGGCATGCAACCCTATCCCACCATATCATAATAATCACAATAACGGTTCACCCTTATATTACCACATTCCGCCCTTATTACACCTGTTGCGGCGTGCAACTCGATCCCACTGCATAATATCAATTCACCCTTATTTCACCTATTGCAGCGTGCAACCCCATCCCACCATATTCATATCAATTACACAAGAAGTATAGAAGTTTCACAAATTAACACAAGACCCTTCTCAATACTTAAACTTCAGAACAAGGCAAATGGAAATCTTATACTCAATAAAACTCTACACAAGTAATACTACTCGGCGAGACCAATCCAGAATATCACTAAAACATAAATAAGAACAACTTAAGCAAATAATAGGGGATAAGAACACTACGGAACAACAATTATCTTCAACAAGGAGAAACAATATTCAACAAGTAGCAATTAGGCATGGAAATACAAGTAGGTATGTAACAATTAAAGCAGGGAAGAAACAATATAAAGAGACGGGAAAGAAACAAGAAAAACAGATAAATTGGCGGCGCATAAGTACTCTTCACCTCACATATACGCTCACATGATTTTTCATATAACAATTAAGGCAAGGATTCCTAATCCCTCAAGTCAAAGTTAGGCACGACACTTACGTCGATCCACAGGCCACTCACTGTGCAATTACCACTTTTCTCTAGATCCCACCTCCAAACCACTCGTATCTAGCCATAATTAACTTAATAACATCAAATATTGCTAAAGGAATCAATTACAATGCATAAATTCAGCTTTCCCAAATTTTTCCCCAAAAAGTCAAAAATCGACCCCGGTCCCGCTTGGTCAAAACTCGAGGTTCGGACCAAAACTCATTCACCCAACCACCCCCGAGCCCGAATATATAATTAGTTTCGGAATTGGACCCCAAATTGAGGTCTAAATCCCCAATTTGCAAAAAAAACCCAATTCTTCCAAAATCCCTAATTTTCTACCATGAAAGAACAAAGTTTAGGGCTAGAAATTTAATGGGTGATAATAGAAATGGAAGAAAATGATTTAGAGAGTACAAACCTATGAATTGGTGTTGAATATTTCCTTCAAAATTGCATCTAGGCCGAGCTCTAATGGAGAGTTTATGAAAAATTGGTAAAATCCCATTTTTGAACTGCTTTAAGGTCTAACCGTCAGGCTTTCTTCTCGTTCGCGAAGGGCCTGCCGCATAAGTGATGCACTACAGCCTGAAGGGATTTGGCGTTCGTGATGGATTGCACGCGCTCGCAATGGATTGTTCCCTGCTGACCATCACGTTTGCAAGCCTTGGCCCGCGTTCGTGTAGAACAACACACTGACCCCCAGCCCACCTCCACTACCCTATGCGTTCGCGTCTTGCCGGTCGCGTTCGCGAAGAGCATACCCCCTAATGCTCCGCGTTCGTGAACATGGACTCACGTTCACGTAGAACAATCCATCCCCCATCCCAGCTCACACTTCACGTTCGCGGGAGAGCCTTCGCGAACACAAAGAAGGAAACCAGAAGGTGCTTGAAGCTGCAGAAAAACCAGATTTTCTAAGTCCAAACATTCCGTAGCCTATCCGAAACTCACCTGAGCCCTAACGGATCCAAACTAAACTTGCATACAGGTCCTAAAGCATCATACGAATTTGCTCATGCAATCAAATCGTCAAAATAACACTTAAAACTACGAATTGAACACCAAATCGAATGAATGTTCCATAAGCTACAGGATGTTCCTATTTTATCCCAAATGATAAGCAATAGTCACTAAATGCTTGGGATGAAAACTCATCAGCATTGTCAAGTCAAATAGGCTTAATTGGATTATCGGGAAACTATGCCTGTAGTTGAATTATTTGTACCATAAATTTTTCAAACACGAGGTTGCGAGATGATAATAGACACACATGAGACCATCTAGAAGATACACTATTAAGACTATAAAATATGTAAACGACCCAATAGGTAGGTAAATAGGTTCACAAATATCCGCATGTAGTTCCAAAAATGCAGGAGACTCAATCCCAACCTTTGTTGGTGATGGTCTAATAATAAACATACCTTGATTACAAGAAGTACAAAAAAATTTATTATTTAAAAGAAACTTTAGATTCTTTAATCGATGCCCATTTAATTTTATATAATTCATCTTTAAATTCGATAACTCGAGAATAACAGTAATGACTCAAATGTTTTTTTTGACTTTTGTTTTATATCCTTTTTTTGGAACTCAAATCAAATTGGACGTG
The DNA here is from genome assembly GCA_005239505.1 of Nicotiana paniculata. Lineage (NCBI taxonomy): Eukaryota > Viridiplantae > Streptophyta > Magnoliopsida > Solanales > Solanaceae > Nicotiana > Nicotiana paniculata. The sequence continues at coordinate 57,524 of ML336261.1, forward strand.
TTCAAACCAAAGTGTTACTACTACCACCAGTAACGAACGTGTTCAAACGTTTTTGAACGAACACACATTGTTTAAAATGAATACTAAATTATATATAATCAAAATGAACTAACACTATTTCATAAATTAAATAATACTACTTGATACTAATGACCAAAAACTTATTGCTCCCAAACGCACACACAAATATACGTGGTCGACAAGTAATATAGGATTGTAAGTTCAGATATCGTACTCACAGGGAATTGTGATTAACTATCAACTAAATTAAACCAAACAATTAATCTACTCAGGCGAATCTTAAAGTGTGAAGATTTAACTAAAATTAATCTAGAGTAACAAACTAGTAAGAAATTAAAAGAAACAATTTGGCGAATATTAGAGATGAATTTAATTAGAAACAATATTGTAGAGTTATGGGTTAGCTAGCAATTCCGTTGAGTCTTCCACTTAAATTGTCTAATTAATTTCTCTGGTTTATTGGTTGACAGGGTTAATATTACCCGTAGCCTTCTCCCGAAGTACAACTCGTCTACCCAAGTTAACCTAACACCTATATTCCTATGAAATTAGGATTAAAAAGAACGCATTAATTATTCCCGTATAGTAACCAAGCAAGGCGATTAGGTATATTCCTATCCTAACCGCAAATCCGC
>ML336261.1:58249-164107 GCA_005239505.1 Nicotiana paniculata
TTAAGAGTTAAGATCTTGCTCACTCAATCTTATATGCAATCTAGAATTTCTTCTCCCGAGTTCAATCCTAGATTCATAGATAATATTTAATTGGTGATCAAGCAATCAAATAATTAAGCGCAAGAATGAATAAATAAACCGATATGATAAAATAATAAGGACAATTCAAGTTTCAAACTACAACGTTCATGTAGAACCCAAAACTCTAGAACTAATAAACTATGAGATTAAAAGAAAAGAAAAGTAGAAAAACTAGGTAGAAGCCTCCTCCAAAGCGTGGTGTGTGTTCCCCCATGTGAATTCTCCTTCATAGTATGTTTGATCCACTTCAAATTAGGTTTAGTACCCCTTTTATACGAGTTGGAGTCATGTAGGACTAAAATAACTTTGTTCCGAACGAAATAGAAAAACCACAACAACACAGCGTCCAGGCCAGCGCCAAGCGCTGGTCCTAGCGCTGGAAACAGAATCGTTTTTACGTTTTTTTAACTTCATTCCTTAGCTGCAAACTTTTGAATTCTTATTTCCACTTTGGTTGTCTCCACTTGGGGGACAAAGACCAAAGGGTGTCCCCCTTGTTCCTTCCTTTAATATTTTCTTTTGTTTTTCCGCGTTTTATTTAATTTTGCTCCAAATCTCTTGATCTTCACACCACTTTATTCCTACACAGTTAAAATATAATATTAAGCACAAAGTAATATAAATAATACTCAAAATACTATTAAAAGTACTAGAATATGAGGCAATAATGGTTAAATATATGTATTTTTGGCCGAACATCAACACCCCACACTTAGACTCCTGCTCGTCCTCGAGTAAGCATTAAAATCACTCTCAATAAATCAATCCTAGAAACACCACAACTTCGGTTGATACTAACAGTTAGGCCCTATAGCGACTCAAACCATCAGATATACACTTCCTCATCATCGTGCACGATATACTAGTTGATAAACAACAAACTTCTAACCTCCTAACCTCAGAGACGGACTCTAACTTACCAAATTTAAGCTCGCTCACCTACTCTGTCAAAGAAGCTAATAACATCACCTGTCTATCATGAAACAAGTTCCCTAACAGAATAAATAGTCCATGCACTTAAATCAAAGAATGAATATAATTTAAGGATTTAGCTCAAAGAACAACTATCGCTCTCACAAACGAATTCACATGTATGCACAAAGAACCATAGGCTTGCCCATTATGTACATCTCTACTAATTAAGTATTCTCAAATAGAATCAAATAGGACTTAACGGGTTGTAATATTGGCTAACGGACGAGTAGGAGAATAATATAATAGTGACTTACACTTCCCTAAGCACTTTGCACTTTAAGACTTCATCACCTATTATTTTCTACTCTTCACTTTATTTTCAGCCCTCTCTTCATCAACAGTTTCACAAGTATTTTCCTCATATCAAGAACATTTCATTTTTTTTTTCAAAGCATTTTTTTCTCTTTTTTTTTCATGTCACATTCTTTTCAAGGGGGTCTTTTCATCACTTTTCAGTTATCGTTGGTCACCATTTTTCACTTAATCATCTCTTTCTTCAAATTTATCAATATCAATGTCTAAGTAAACAATGCTCAAGGAATCAGGGTGCTAAAACTAGGGATTCAACAAAAGGATCAAGGCAAAAATAAGGCTTCCAAACAAAAGGCTACAGGCTCAAAGGGCTAACTAGTGGTAAAATATCTGAAAAAAGCTAAAATTCACAAGACATATCAAAGGAAGCCTGTCATCATCTTTGAAATAGAGCAACACTTTTATTTCGCTTCAATAACATGCAGGGCAAGTTCTATACCATGATGCAAAATATGGAATATATGTAAGAAACCCTCACCATACATGGCACTAGTATCAATCAAGATGGATCAATTCTACTCTAAGATAGACATGATCATAGCGAACAACAAAATAAGAATAAGCTATATACAGAGTCACAACTCTGAGCTTAGGTGTCAGAAAGTCTGCTATTTTATTCATTACTCAAGCACTCAGAGAAAAGTACTACTCAAGCTGACGCCTAAATATGCTAGTATCAAATAAGGCATAAAAGTTTTTCTTCTCCCTCTTTTACCACTCCTAAAAAAAATCTAATCCTAAAACTAAAAAACTTCACTCGGTTCAAGTTACATCCCCTGGAAAAGAACCGATGCAAATAGAAAAACCAAGGCTATTATTACCTAACTAAAACTAACTAGAAACAAAAATAATGTTTTTGAGTTTTTTTTAATTGGACCTTAATCCCTCAAGAAAGTTGTCCATAAATCCATCGTCGGAAAAAGTCCAACTTTTTTATTTATTTATATTATTTCATTTTTTTATTAAAAAACAAAAAATACTACATTAAGAAAAAAAAATATTACAACTAAGTTAGGATAACACAAAAAATCACCCAGACAGTCTCCTCACCCCACACTTAAAATTGTGCAATTTCCTCAATGCACACTGAAAATAACAAGAGGGTAAAAGAGACTCCCTGGTAGGCCAAAGGCCGAAGAATTAGCAGCTCACCGGTACTTAGACTTCCCCGAGGTATGATTCTTTTGTGTGGGTACCTCACACTAAGTTTCAACCGCATGTTCGCTTTTGCACATGCCTATTAGATTTGACTCCATGCTCGTACTCCTACAAAATACAAAAACAACACTACAAAAAAATAACACAGTAAAAAAAAGAAAAAGAAAAAGAAAAAATAAAATCGGGTTGCCTCCCAACAAGCGCTTAATTTAACGTCGCGGCACGACGCAGTCACTTCACCACTTTTCCTTCCACTTTAAGGATATGAATTGCGCCCCCAATTTGGCATCAATTTTTCTGTCACGTTCCTGGGCCGGTGGTGTAAAATTAAAGGTACCAAACAATAGGTATCGCATATTGCACTTCTTGGCCCTTAAGTGAGGGATGTCATTTTGTCTCCTTGGCATCAAAATTTCAGAATATAAGGGTCTTGTTCTTCATCTATGCATCTCTCCAAAGGCTCGATCTCCATGTTTCCATCCAAACATAATGTAGAAAAATGATTAGAATGAGGACCAACACGCCCCAACTCCAAAACTGTATTATTTTTCACATCCTCAATAATATAACTTCCTCATCTTCAACATCATCCACAAGAACATGGTCTAATAATTGGTATTCTCGTTTTAGCTCCTCAATTTGGCCTAGAAGATCTTTTTCAACTTCCCAAAACTCATCACTAAATTGTTGGGCGTTACACGCATCATTCTTTGCACTCAATTGAGCCTCCAAGTCGCGAATAGAAATGCCAAATTGGTCGATCTCTTGTCCCATTTTGGCTCTTCCTTCTATAAAGTTTTGTATCCCATTCATAATTTTCTCACGGAAACCTCCATATTTCTCTAATAATTTCATGTGCATATCAAGAATGCGAATATCATGTTCAACATCATCCAATTCGTTACTCCTATCAAACTCACAAGAATTATTAGAATCAACATAAAAAGGGATTGGAGTAGGATAACAACACTTAAGACAATTATTCCAATTACCGCCACAAATAGTACAGGATTGAGATGGTGCACACAACTCGGTATTAGGAATATTTTTATAATATTGCCATAAGTGGGGTCCTTTACAATATGGACAAGGATCACAAAAATAAGAATACTTACTATCCCACCACTGTTCGTTCAAACATGCCATATAAAAAAAATTTAATACTAACTACACTAAACTAAAATTAAAAACTTAAATAGATAAAAGTAAAAATCGAATCTAGTTAAACAGTTACTCCCTCCGGTTCACAATAAGTATCCAGTTTCCTTTTAGCATGCCCATTAAGAAACTACTAAATCCTATGAAAAAAACCTAGTATGACTAAACTACCCTTATTAAAGTATTGGTCACATAATTATAGTGAAGAGTGAGAAACGTTTTTTAGGGATATGCACATAAGGGTAAAAGAGTAAAAGAAAATTGAATTTTTTCTTGATAACATAACTGGACACTTATTTTGAACCAAAATGAAAAAGGAAATTGGACACTTATTGTGAACCGAAGGGAGTAATTTCTAAGTCCCCGGCAACGACGCCAAAAACTTGTTGCTCCCAAATGCACACGCAAGTATACATGGTCGACAAGTAATATAGGATTGTAAGTCCAGATATCGTACCCACAGGGACTTGTTATTAACTATCAACTAAATTAAACCAAACAATTAATCTATTCAAGCGAATCCTAAAGTGCGAAGATTTAACGAAAATTAATCTAGAGTAACAAACTAGTAAGAAATTAAAAGAAACAATTTGTCGAATATTAGAGACGAATTTAATGAGAAACTATATTCTAGAGTTGTGGGTTAGCTAACAATCCCGTTGAGTCTTCCACTTAAATCGTCTAATTAATTTATCTGGTTTATTGGTTGACAGGGTTAATATTACTCGTAGCCTTCTCCCAAAGTACTACTCGTCTATCCAAGATAACCTAACTCCTATATTCCTATGAAAATTAGGATTAACAAGAACGCATTAATAATTCCCGTATAGTAACCAAGCAAGGCGATTAGGTATATTCTTATCCTTACCGCATGTAACGACACGACCGGTCGTTTTGAGCTCTAGCGCGTTTTCTGTAGTTTGAGGCCATGATAAACTTCATTTTAGGTGATATGAGTTGTCGGTGTGGTAGGAATTGAATTTCGGGAGGTTTAGAGTCAATTTTGAAAAGAAAATTCTCATTTCAGAAGCCTTAAGTTGGAAGAATCGACTAAGATTGGATTTTTGAGTAAACGACCTTAGAATCAGGATTTGAAGGTTCCAGTAGGTTCGTATGATGATTTCAGACTTGGGCGTATGTTCGAATCGGGTATTGGATGACCCGGGACCGTTTCAGCGTGTATTGTGAAAGTTAGCATTTTAGAAGAAACTTCATAAGTCTGGGTTGAAGTGCATTTCAGTGATGTTGATGTACGTTTGGGATTACGAGTCTGGGAATAGCTCTGTATGGTGATTCAGGAGTTGGGAGCACGATCGGAAGTGAATTCGAAAGTCTGTAGGTTATTTTGGAGTCATTTGGCTAAAGATAGAAATTTGAAAGTTTTTGAGAAATCCGACCGGAAGTGAAAATTTTGATATCGGGTTGGGAATGCGATTTCGAAAGTTGGAGCAGGTCCATAATGTTGAATGTGACCTGGTTGCAAAATTTGGGGTCAATCAGACGTGATTTTATAGGTTTCGGCATCGAATATAGAAGTTGGAAATTCTAAAGTTCATTAAGCTCGAATTTGAGTGCGATTCATGATTTTGGCATTGTTTGATGTTGTTTGGGGCCTCGATCAGGTCCGCATTATGTTTTGGATCAGGTTGGTGTGATTGCACAGGGTCTCGGGGGCCTCGGGTGGAGTCCAGGTTGTTAATGGATCAAATTTGAAGTTGAGGAGGAGCTGAAGCTGCTGGTGTCTGGTGTGACCGCACCTGCGAGGATTTGGACGCAGGTGCGGAGTCGCATGTGCAGCTTTGGTGTAGCATATGAGGGAGTGGCTGGCTTTGCTGGGGGGCACATGTGCGAGTCTATTTCCGCACCTGCGAAGGTGCAGATGCAGAGAAGGAAGCGCAGGTGCGGAGCCCGACTAGGAAGGAGGAAGCCGCATGTGCGGATATTTGGGCGCACCTGCGGGCGCGCAGGTGCAGGCGAGGTAACCGCAGGTGCGGAAGGACTGGAGGCAGTGTGCATTTTTATAACCGAGTTCTTGGCCATTTCTCTTCATTTTTATCTTGGTTGGGCGATTTTTGGAGAGCTTCAAGTGGGGATTTTCGTCATCTATGTCAAGGTAAGTTGTTTCTACTCATTCCAAGTTAAATACAAGGTTTATACATGGATTGAACATGAAAAATTGTGGAAAAGTTGGAAATTTTGAAGAAAAACCTAGAATTTACATTCTTGGATTTTGACCACGAATTTGAGCATGAAATTAGAGTAAATTGTATATTTGAGTTAGTAAGGCTATAGGTAGAGTTTATCTTCGAGAAATTTCGGAATCCGGGTGCGTGGGCCCGAGGGAAACTTGGTCAACTTTCTGATCAGAGTTGGGAATTTATATAAATTAAATTTTTATAAGTATTAGAGTATATTTTCATTGATTTGCCCGTTATTTGGATAGTTTTGGGGCGTTGTGCATCAATTTGAGTCGTCGGAGGGGCTTGGAGGCCGGTTATGAATATTCGGAACGAGGTAAGTCTCCTTTTTAATCTTGTAAAGGGTAATTGTCCCTATAGGTGAAATAATTAAATATGTGCTACTATTTGTTGGGGGGACTACTTACGCACGAGGTGATGAGAGTCCGTGCATAGCTACTATTATGCTTATGTTCGGGTAGTCTAGGACCCGAAAGCATGTTTTATTTGCCGTACTTGTAACCTTATTGATGAAAATAAAGTGTTTAACCCTTACCGAACTTGGTAAATGAATTTCTGGAAAATGTTTAAATACTATTTTCATGACCATTAAAAGAGAAATTGTCATTTACTCGAGTACTTGTTTTCCCGATGTAGTCGGGGTGCATTGTTTGAATGTGCATGACTGCGTGTGACCGCTTCGCAATTTACATTCCGCGAGCGGGGTGATTTCTCCCACTACTCTCATGGGAGCGGGCCATATGCCACGACAAATTAATAGATACATCTATGGTTCACGTTGTTCTACCCTTCGGCAATGCACAATTTATATTTATGTTGGTTCGGGCCGTTCGACCCTCGGCATTGCTTGCGCATGATATTTACTGCGTACTTGCTGTAATTTTTACTTGATTACTGGCCTGGAGAGTTTAAATTGTCAACTGAAATGACGAGCATTTAAGAATATTAAATGTGAAAGAAGTTGTTATCTCCTGTTGCTACTTGTTAAGTTGCCTATGATATCCATGCTTAGTGTCACCCTTGATTTCATCAGATTGACCCCTAGCAAGTGTCAGATTCGATCTCTAGTCACTACCTCTTCGAGGTTAGGCGGGATACTTACTGAGTACACATTGTTTTCGTACTCGTGCTATACTTGCGGTGAATTTTTATTGCATAGGTACATTCATAGATAGTGACCCTTCTTGACGCAGTGATGTGACTGATTTGGAGACTTAGACGAGCTGCGCCATCCGGAGGCGACCCGCAGCCGGCAGAGTCTTCCTCAGATGTATTGTGTTTATTTTAAATTCCTTGTATAGTTTGTATTTCGGACAAGCATTGTAGTACATGTAAAATTCTTAGATATTTGCTCATGCACTTGTGATGTCGGATTCTAGAATAATTATGGGATTATTTCACTATTTAAATTTGCTAAGATATTATTGTTTACTCAGTGGAAGTTTGCTAATTATTATTTAAGTAAATGAAAAAAGAGTGAGTTCGAGAATTTTAAAATAAAATTATTTATTTATTTATCAAGTGTTAGCTTGCCTGACAGTGGGGTCTGAAGCCATCACGACCTTAATGGATTTTGGGTCGTGAAATCGCAAATCCGACCCCCTCTCCCTCCTAAGAGTTAAGATCTTGCTCTACTCAATCTAATATGCAATCTAGAATTCCATCTCCCGAGTTCAATCCTAGATTCGCAAATAATACTTAATTGGTGATCAAACAATCAAATAATTAAGCGCAGGATTGAATAAATAAACCAATATGATAAAATAATAAGAAAAATTCAAGATTCAAACTACAACGTTCATGTAGCACCCAAAACTCTAGAACTAATAAACTATGAGATTAAAAGAAAAGAGAAGAAGAAAAACTAGGTAGAAGCCTCCTCCAAAGCGTGGTGTGTGTTCCCCCACGTGAATTCTCCTTCAAAGTATGTTTGATCCACTCCAAATTAGGTTTAGGACTCCTTTTATACGAGTTGGGTTCATGTAGGACCGAAATAACCTTATCCCTAATGAAATAGAAAAACCACCGCAACACAGCGTCCAGGCCAGCGCCAAGCGTTGGTCCTAGCTCTGGAAACAAAATCGTTTTTACATTTTTTTAACTTCATTCCTTAGCTGCAAACTTTTGAATTCTTATTTCCACTTTGGTTGTCTCCATTTGCGGGGACAATGACCAAAGGGTGTCCCCCCTTTGTCCCTTCCTTTAATATTTTCTTCTCTTTTTTTTTCGCGTTTTATTTAATTTTTCTCCAAATTTTTTGATCTTCACACCGCTTTACTCCTACATAATTAAAATATAATATTAAGCACAAAGTAATATAAATAATACTCAAAAGACTATTAAAAGTACTAGAATATGAGGCAATAATGGTTAAATATATGTATTTTTGGCCGAACATCAACTACTCACGTAGAAAACTATGATTACATGATGTTTATTCAGTAGCTACTATGAATAGGCAAAAATAAAAATCAAACTACTCAATCATCTTTATTCACAGATCTATTACATATCAAGTGGTTTATATTTCCATCAAGTTTCTCAAAGAAGTCTGTCACATCCAAGTGGGTGATGTCAAATTCATTGTCAGAGACAAAATTATCTTCAGGGCCTTTATACTTTACATATGATTGATAAATCTTAACCAAATGTCTTGATGTACGACAAATATTTTTCCAATGCCCTTTTCCACCATAACGATAGCATTTAAAACCCTTTGCCTTTGGCTTCTCATCTTTCTCTTTCACTTTTGGTGGTTATTTTTCTTTGGGAGATGATTAACACCAAGAAAATTTCTTCCTTGGCCACGACCTTGTCCACGGTTAGCATAATGAGAATACACCTCATTTACTTCAGCCAATTGTGTAGACCTAGTGGGTCGATTATCGTTATTTCTCATGAGCAATTAATTATTTCGTTTAGCTACAAGGACAAGAGAAATCAACTCAAAGTACTTCATGAAGCGTTCTCTCGATACTATTGTTGCATGACCATGTTGGATCAAGGCATGAAATGTTGTGAACGTTTTTTCAAGCATATCATAGTCAGTGATACTATCTCCACAAAGTTTCAATTTAGTAGTCATTCGAAACATCGCCTAATTGTATTCAGAAACAGACTTAAAGTCTTGGAGTCTTAGATGAGCCCAATCATATTGTGCTTGTGGAAATGACCAATTTTAAGTTGTCATATCTTTTCATTAAGTCATTCCACAAAACAAGTGGATCTTTGACTGTGAGATATTCTATTTTCAACCCTTCGTCAAGGTAATGGCGCAAGAAAATCAAGGTTTTAGCATAGTCTTGGGTGGAGGCTTTATTTTTATATTTAATGGCGTCTCCAAGACCCATTGCATATGAATGGATTTCAGCATCCAACACCCATAATATATAATTCTTGCCCGAAATATCAAGGGCATCAAACTTTCGTTTCATAATATTCGTTGTTGTCTAACGAGAAATGACATAAGCAACACAAAAAGGCAAAGCTGAAAAGAGCAACTAACTTATTTTGGAAGATTCAAAATCTAAAGGGGGTAAAGTGTCAATCTAAAACTGCAACTATTCAAGTAGTGGTCATAGGAGATCATTTCCTCGGATTCCACTCCATTACCGATATAACAACTTTTTTGGTGAAACTCGGTTTTTCGAACAATGCTTCTAGAAGCAAGATGTTGCATAAAAGGCTTTTCTTTCGATTTTTTTATTTTTTTTATTTTTTTTATATCATCTGAGTCTTTGACTTGAACATTTAGCTGAAATCATGTATAAGATCACCTCTTAGGAGTCATTTGTACGAGGTATAAGAAAGTATAAAAATTTAATATCACCTTAATACTTTGTTTGTTTAATAAACTTGGTTTAAATTATTCCGAGATTAAAATTAGTACCGAAATAATTTATACCTTGTAGAGAGTGCGGTAATTAATGTCATCATAACTTATACTTTCTTCTTAGAAATTATGCAATTATCAATTTTAATACAACATACCAAACAATGAATAAAAAAAAATAATACCAGGATAACTAATCTCCGCATAACTAATCTCAATATAAACCGTATTCAAACCAAACGACGTACCCCTTGGTGGATTGATTCAACCTTGTAGCATATCTTCCCGCCCTTAGACCGGTCTCTCCTCATTCATGCCTTCCTTCAAGGCCTATTCTTTTGGTTATCCTTGTTTCTTTCTTACCCGGAACATCCTTTTCTTCTGATTGATGGGGCTTTTGTCAGAAATCTCTTGACTTAACCTCTCCTTAGAAGTTGTTCCAGGAGAGGAACTGCAGGATAGTTTAAGGAGAGCATAGGCAGAGGTGAAATCAGAATTTAAAATTTATAGTTCGGAAGTCTAATTTTCTTAAATTACTAAGTCTAAGTCAATAATTTATAAATATATCTAGTGAATCTAATGAGTTTGGACAAAAACCACTAAATTTGATCAAATCCGTAAGTAAAGGGCTAGCTCCGCTCCTGAGGTTCCTTGGCAAGTCATCATTCAAGAGGTTTTTCGTACGGGGATTATAAAAGCCAAGCTAGTTAGAAAGTTGGCGTCTAGATTTATCCGAAGGTGAAGGCTAGTAGGAAGTAGAAATAGTTTGTAGGTTCTCAAATTGTGATCCTATTCAAACTCAATGATTTGCTTGTTTTTTATACACATTACTCTTAGTAAATAAAATAATTTACATACCAAAAAGAACAAGAAAAAGTCATATACATCTTAATTTAGATATATATTCTGATTAAGACGTATTAATATTAAAAAACAAATAATGCCTTAATCACCCTAAAATATGAGCGGGTGCGTGTATGTAGCTTCGACATTACTCTCTAACGTGCAAGTTATAATTAGGCCACAGCTCTCAAGCCTAATGTGCAACAGCCAGCCGTCAATAAACAGACAAGCATGCATATTGAACAAAATATATGAATCAATTAAATTAAAATGTGAACAATACATAATCGTCTGGACGAATAGAACTGCTTAAATTTACATGGGTAAAATATGTTCACATTTAATGATCGCATGAGAAAACGACACATAAAGCCAAAGATATAAGATAATTGGATCCGAAGGTAATGCTTTCGCTTGTCATTGGAGAGAATGACACTCATAAAGACAAAATGAATGTCTGTCATCCGGTAATATTTAATGAGGAATACTCTATAGCCTTAAGTGCATGATCCGTTACAGAGAATGCGACATTCATTGCCCAGCGTTACACATTCTTTAATGACCCTCATAATTGTTGTTGCACCCTATTTTGAACAAGTCAAAACAATGTAAAACTAATTGTACTCTACAAGGTTAATTAAAGTTTAGAATCGCCACCCAGTATTTAAGATATACTAGGACACCTATACTACACTATATAATGTGCACTAAATTGTGGTCTAGGAAACCATTGAGATTCTAAGTGAGGGTTTAAGTTATCTCAAGGGGAAGGTGTTAGACATCCCCCAAGATTCACAAAATGTGATTCCTGTGGACTCAATCAAATAAATGAGGCAAGGTTCAATAGAATGATTAACAGATACTCACAGAAATGATGATATTAAATATGTAATAAATTATGTGCGGGTGAAGTATGCAAGTATTTTGGTATTTTTAAAATGAAATGATTAAAATATATTAACTCGTATGAAATATATATGAAGTGGGCAAGAGAATCGTATTTTCCAAAAGATATGCTGAGTGTAAAGTGACTTTTAGATAAAGAATAGTAAAATATTTAACAAAAAATATATATATACATATAATAATATGTAGTTTGTGAAAGAATAAAAGGGACATTAAAAAAAGGTAAAAGGTATTCTAGTGTAAATTGAATACTATGAAAAAGAAAATGTACCTAAAGAATGCATGTTAACTCAAAGTGTTTGATCAGATTTTTGAACTTACAAGAATAAACTTCAAATAGAAACAACTCATAATTAGAGTCTACAAATTTTAGATGCACGACTACAACAAGAGGATTTAAACTGAAAGATTTGAGAAAATATGGGAAATAATATTTATTTGCACATGGATGAATAGTTAGCAAGTAATTTGATCAATGAATGGAGGAAGAATCATCGTCGGATAATCTTAGTGCATAATGAGTAAAGTGAAAGAATTGAATTAATGAATAAATAGTTTATTTGATGGATGAATGTGATATAAGAGAATTCCTCAAAATATTTATGACATAAGAAAATTACCATAAATATAATAAGAAAATATTTGTATTAGATAAAGTAATCATTCAATAAACAGCCAGAGACCATCTTTAGAGCCATATTTTTGAAATACCACCTTTGGACCAAGCCCAAATGACTATAAGGTCTAAGCCTCTCAAATGACTAACTACCTCACAAATAATTCTTACCAAAGAGTAGACAAAGTAATTGACACATAGGGAGCGCATATTTGAAGCACAACTATTTCATTTATGGCAAGATATGTATAATAAAATGTACAAAGCAAATTAGTAAACGAAAATCTTTTTGGAGTGTGATTGGAAGAATTGGATTCGAAAGAAAGTATAAGGAAAAACCTTGACTTATAATTTGAAGCTAAGTGATTTAACTATACAAGATTACTAGGAAAGAAATTATTCACATAAATCTTACACGCGACAATAGAATGATCAAAATTTTAATAGTCGAATAAATAGGACTTGGGGAGACTTATCAAGAATATACAAGTACGGAAAGAATAATTTTCCAATGAGAGACCATGTGTAAAATAAATCAAATCATTCCTATGAGTACAACTTCACACAAGACTAAAAGGCTTATTCCTTATAATCACATTGCTAGCCAAAGAATTATCCACAAAAATGAATTTGAGTGTATAAGTAGAAGGTGTTGTAAGAGTAGAGAAAAATTTCATAATAATTAAATACACCAAAGTTATAATAAACGCAAGTAAATAATTCACAAACTCAAATTTATTCAAGTTAAGCTAACTAGTCCGGATAAACAAATTAAACATGAATTAAATTACTCAAATCGATCACGAGAATACGTCTAAGATGTAAGTACTCGATATGAACTATTATTAACTACAGTTTAGGCGATTAGATTGATTATTACCTAAGCATGATGTTCTAAGCGTGGTTAATCTAGCACATACAAGTGAGCCTAAGCTAAGCACATAAATAAAACTAAATACGACATCCACTAGTACTTTACTATACTTGTGTCTTGAGTACAATCAAGAGCGGGACTTAACGAGGCGGGTAGTTTGATGGGGTAGGCTTCGTCTCCGAGTGTCGTATTCCGAAATCAACTCTGTATGGTATTACCTCGCAAGTCAAGAAATGCCCATTAACCAGGAGGGCGCCTGAAAATTTGGCTTTGTAAAGAAAATGCTCATTGTTCAGGAGGGCGCTTATATATATATAAGAAATTGATGAAGAGGATTCTATTGTTAATGACTCGAGCAAGTAGTAGATGCAAAATGATTTTTGAAATGATATGGTCGAGTCCAACTAAGACTGCCTACGTATCCCAATAAAATTAGGCCAAAATGTAGTTCGATTAAAAAAGATGATCAAATCCGATGTGAATTGGCTATGTATTCCTACCAAAGGAAATCAGTCGTGGCGTAGTTCCGAATATGTAGAAATGATTTTTGTTTTTTTGTTACAATAGTAGGACCGGACTCTACGTGGGTTGCCTACGCATCCCGCCGTGGTAAGTCAGGTCGAGCGTAGTTCTGTTACAACAAAACCCCGCAAAGTTAACTCTTTTTGTTTTCTGTACTTTTTGTAATTTTGTAGCTTTTTGTAGAGAAATTTGAAAATTTTAAGAGTAAAGAAAGATTGCGATTTGTTGATCCATCAATCATTTTTTTTACTTGACTTTGGTTGGTACTAACAATTAGTATTGTGCATAGCAATTTTTACCATATAATTTTCTACAACTTGAGATCAACTTATGGGTAATTTCTATAGCTTTGAGTGGTACCTTAGATATACCTAAGTTCGACAAGATTTGTTCATCTTGCTTCAATCAAAGGTTTTGAATTATGCCTAACTCATGTTTTATGTGTCCCCACCACAAAGAAAGTCCTAATTTGCACACATATTCGAAGTATTTTTTTTGTATTTTGACTTTAGGACATCTTGAGAAGTACACTCGTACTCAGAAAGATGTTCAATGCATGAAATTGAGTTTTCATATGCTTGACCTTTATGTGAGTATCCACTAATGTGAGAACACTTGGAATAGGATCGTGTAGGGATTTGTTATTGGCTTATAATATAGGCTTGTGGACGGGTAGGATATTCATTTGAGGTAAAAGTGGTTAATCTCTCCTTGAGCGTTGCACTGTGTCCGTGCTATCGGTGTTCAAACTATGCTTCGGCGCTTGATCTTGTTCAGCATCGATGTCCCTTTCTTTTGTTTTGACTTCTTTTTGAACTTGTAGGATGTTCTTCTCCCTTCTCCTTTTGTTGGATCCTCCTTTTGAATTTGTGGAGTTTTCAATTTCTTTTCTTGAAGTTATGTCTCTGATTGTCTTGGACTTTGCACTTTCACCTTTTCATGATTGTCACCTCCACTTTGGACTTCGTCCGAAGTTATAGGTTTTCAATGCGCTCGAGGAGGCCGAGCCAAGAGAGGGGCAGTACCTTTAGCAAGAGAAAGGATAAAAGTTAAGATGTGGCTGTCCAAGAAAAAGGCTTTAAGGCTCAAAGGGGGAAATTCTAGGGATTGATGTCAGTTGGTAGGCTAGAAAGGCTCAATCAGGTCAAAGAAGGCCTACGATCTTGTAACAACTCGATCGGTCGTATTAAGCATTTGCATTTCGCTCGGTAGTTTGCAGGGAGCAGTAGCTCCGCATGCTTTGATATGTTTCGCTGCGAGTTTTGGAAATTGAATGTTCAAAGTTCATGGATTTTGATTTTAGGTGTGATTCATCATTTCGATATTTTTATGTGTCTTTTGCGGCCTCGAGTAGGTTTGTGTGATGATATGTCACTTACTGGTATGTTTGGACGGGGTCCCGAGTGACTCGGGTGAGTTTCAGACGAGGTTCGAATCATTTTATACAATGTTGCTATTGCTGGTTCTGGTGCGATCGCACCTGCGGTTGGTTTGCGCAGGTGCGATGGTCGCAGAAGCGAAGAAAGGGTCACAGTAGCGAAAATAGTGCTGGGTGAGGAAGACTGCAGAAGCGGAGAGTTAGGCGAATACGCGGATGCACAGGTGCGACGTGACAGAGCACAGGAGCGAGATGTTTTGCAAGTGCTGAGGGTGGCTCGCACCTACGATGTCGCAGAAGCGGGTATGTTGTCTGCATGTACGAGGTTCGAGTACTCAGTTGATTCCGCAAAAGCGATGCTGCAGAAACGGCTAATGTGTCCGCAGATGCAGAAGTGATGGGCAGAATGTTAAATATAAAGGTTCACGATTTTAGCTTCATTTTTTACATTTCCAAATGCGGATTGAGGCGATTTTGGAGCAATTTTCATCACAAAGATTGGGATAAGTGTTCTACACTCGATTTTGATCTTATTCCACGAATCTATCTTCTTTTTTAGCAATTGATTGATGAATTTAAAGAGAAAAATTGGGGGTTTTAGCCTAAAGTTTCACAATACAAATTTTTGAGTTTGAAACATCGATTTAGAGTCGGAATTGAGTGAAACTAGTATGGTTGGACTCATAATTGAATGGGTTGTCGGATTTTGTGAGTTTGGTTGGGCTGTGAGGCGCAAACCCGCGTGTGATTTTTGGTTGGATTTGGGTTTTGTTTAAGAATTCGATCTTTATCATTTGGAATTGTATTCTTGAGCTATATTTGATGTATTTGAGTTGTTTTTGGTTAGTTTTAAGCCGTTCGGAGGTCGTTACGCACATGTTGTCATATTTGGAGCATCGCTCGGCTTGCTCGGCTTTGGTATTGGATTGTTCGAAGTAAGTAACTCTTCTAAGATTAGTGCGGAGGGTATGAAACCCTGCAATATGTGTTATGTGATTGGTATTGAGGGTGATGGTGTGTGGGCGTGCACCATGTTAATTGGGACACTGTTGCTTCCACGGCACTGTATAGTGGCCCTAGTTTGTTGATAATTGTGTTTTCACCATGCGATAGAAAAACTGAACTGTCAGTTATGCCAAATATCATGTTTGGGCTTCATGATGATATTGTTAGGACTCACATTGGTCGTTTCTTGCTGTCATCTCACTGATTTCATTGACATTTCGTACTCAGTCCTATTCATGCATTCATTTCATATCTTAGTCTCTGTTGTTATTGATACATCATATCATTGTTGTCGGGCTAGTTTTCATGATATTGTGAGCCCGTGAGCGAGACTTCTGAGAGTGTGAGTACATGATTCATCTCCTAGATACATGGAATTTGCATGCACACATGACATACTGGCTTAGAGATGCATCTTTCTTATGTTATACAGTATCATGCCAGTCATGACTTATTATACACATTGATATGTGGACATCGAGAGGTATTTTATACTTGTTATCTGAAAAGAAAATGAAACATTTTTATTATTATGGAAAAGGTATTTGGAAAATTACAGTTTTCAAACTTACTCGTATTTTTGGCATTTTCGGTAAGAGATTTGGGGTTTTCACTGAGATACTTGAAAAGCATGACTATTTTCTGAAACTGTGAACGAACTGAGCAATTTACTTCTGAAACACCTCTTATATACTTGTCTTATGCGGTTATGAACTGTCGTGAGATCTTGGAAGTGAACCCGACCTTGTATTAGCTCGTCACTGCTTTCAACCTAAGGTTAGGTTTGTTACTTAATGAGTACATGGGGTCAGTTGTACTTATACTACACTTTTGCACCTTACGTGAAGATGTTGGTTGCTGATGTTGCTGCATGCGATGGTAGCCTGATTGAAGATGTACCTGCATTCCGATTGAAGCTGCCCCTTGTTCGTGATAGCTTTAGATCTAGAAAACTCTGTTTATGTATTTTTCAAACAGACTATGTATCTATTTCATTTCAGTTTTGTAAACTCTATTCCTAGAAGCTTATAATTTGTACTACCAGTCCTTGGAATTTTCATAAAAGTCAGATAATTTCTTTACTTTATTGTCTTGTTAATATCATTGAAAATTGGTTAGTTACTAGTTGGCTTACCTAGCGGGTTGGGTTAGGTTCCATCACGACTAGCGGATTTGAATCGTGACAAGTTGGTATAAGTGCTCTAGGTTCATAGGTTCTACAAGTCATGAGCAAGTGTCTAGTAGATTCTTGCGGATCCGTATAATGACGTCCATACCTATATTCGAGAGGCTACAGGATATTTAGGATATACTTCCCATATTTATTTCCTTATCGTGCGACATTGATTCATCTTGAAGCATAACTCTTTGAATTCCTGCCATGCATTCGTATGCGCATGTGAGCACTCAGTATCAGCTCTGCGCCGGCGGCTTGGGATTCCATGGATGAGGTGCGAGATGTGATTTCAGTGTGCTGATGATGGGCCAGTCTGGAGGACTTGAGGCCGGGTGGTGACTGTAGCTTGAGTACAAAGGTTTGGATTGTGTGAGCACGTGCTTTTGGACTTATACATCCGGTAGTGTCCCTATAACTGGACTCCGTGGCTCGATGGGTGAATGGATGGCTATGTGGTGAGTATGATATGACTGTGAGATGTGTTCAGATTGTTCGAATGTGACGGGAATAGTTTAGTTGAGATGTAGCAAGGACTATTGGGTGTCTGATTTCTACCTTTATTTGGCGTATGGCCTCAGGTTATGGGTGTGTTGAAGGACCTCCCATGTTGTTTAGTTGCAGAATGAAGTAGATTTTCATGTCTTGTTGTGAGGTCGAAATCAGGAAGATTAAGTAATTGCGAAGTAGTTGTGACTGTGGAAGGGTATAGAAAGATGACATTTTGACGCTAAGCATGTGGGTTATCTCCTGCGGGGTGTCCTGAGGTTGTGTGGTACCTATGTTGTTTTGTAGTGAGTTCTCTTTTACCAGTGAATTATATGTGTTGCAATTTGATTCGGGTCGCTTATGAGAGTTGGATTGAATACTACAAGGATGAATGCGATATTTCTAGATGATTTGAGATATTAGATGGTTTGTGTTATATGAGCTTATGAAGGATTTAGTTGAATCTCACAACGATATTATTACAGTAAAAGAGTATGGGCATTATGAGTTATTGTGTGTTTTGATCTATGGCTTTGAGCCAAGTGAGGGAGTCTGCTATCGACGAGTTGATTGCACAATTATGTGTTGTATTGGATTTGATTTGAGGTATACTGGTGAATCAGTTATGACTACAGGGGTTGAGATGGAGCATGACTCGAGTAAGGGAATTTCTAGATACGGGTTGTATTACACTCTATGGGTATATAGGACTCATAAAAATAATTGAGTAGTTATTCATGAAGGATGTATTGTACATGGAGTAGGAATTGTTTGGTTGCTTAGGAGTGTGGGTGACTCCCTTGGGTGTTGGTGTGCTAATGGGGCACAAGTCATTCGGTCCGTTTGGTCGGTTTAATTGAGATTTGAGAAGAGTGGATGACTCTCAAGAATGGTTCTAATGGATCCCATAATTTATGTGTGGCATTTGCGAAGCTAGGACCTGATATTTGCATTGGACGGTGTCGAGACTTGTGGAATTTTTATATCATTGTGGATTACACATTTCAGCATCAAGAAGGTGAAGGAAACAATTTTAGGTTTACATAAGGTCTCTTTAGAGTGGGTGTCTCGGTTGTGGTGCTTCGGGGTGCTTAAGAGCGAAGTCATAGGCTTATGGGCCTTAGGGCGTTTGGTATTATACTAGGGTCTCTTGTGTGGTGAATTTTTGTTAAGGATCGTGGTGTTCTAGCAAGTAGAAGTATCAATTCGAAGGCATTTTGGAAAGGACTTGGAGAAATAGGGCAGCTTGGTAGTAGGTTGGATCAGCACAATAACGAATATGATAGGTTCTTTGGGTACTTACGACATGGCTAGTCTTTACAGGTGTTTTGTGGCAATGCTCTTGGGTTTTGGAGATTTGCGTGGCTAGGATGAGTTAGAGAGATTCATTTCTAATGGGTTGGCTATGTACAAATGGGTTTCGAAGAGTTCTCAATCGTTTTTACCACGATTTGAGGGGTATATTTCCTACTGGGCGTGAGGAGCATGTAGTGTATAGTGAATTTCTCCTAGATGAAATCAAATGGAAGATCATTGGCTAATTGAGTATGTAGTTTCTTGTGACTCGAAGTGGACTATGAAGTTCTTATTTTTTTTTCATATGATGGCATGGTATATGCGGTGTGTTGTGTTGGATTGAGATTTGCGTGAGCGAGATCACAACTAAGTTTTGAAGGTTAGGTCATGAAATTCGTAGGCAGCATGGACGGTCTCATATGACTAGGTAAGTGATAGTACTATTTGGTGCGGCTCGATAGGAGTATACATTTCATAAAGGGGTAATGTGTCTAATTTATGGATACTTCACTGGTACTGCGACACTTTCCTGATTGATCTATTGTTGATATTTGAAGTCAGATATGTGGAACGGAAGAATTTTAGAAGTATTCATCGTGGGATGATCGTGTATGAGAGATGTGTTAGATATTCTGGCAGTGGAGTTGGGATCAAATATGGTGATTCGTGTGTTCTGTGGATTTGGAGACTGGGAGGTCTCAGGAGCGGATTGTTCCATGGTTGTGGATGGTGTAGTCGTGGTCGAAACTAGTCAGATGATGGTATGTGTTATGATTCTTTCATTGTCGGCTTTCGGGGGATTATTTATGTATTTGTGGGTGTGCGGAGTTGATTTAGGGGTCCATTGGTAGTCCAAATTAGGGTGTGTAATCTACACCAAGTTGGATTGGTCGGCTTCATAATGCTATTGTTAAGAGATGTGCTATTCGGTTGTTGCTAAGCTTATTCATGTTCTGAAATTTCCTGTGAGATACTATGCTATTCTACAATGGGTTGTGATTCATTGGTTTTTGGAACACAAGGAGCAGTTCTATGGTGTCTGGGAGCGGAATTTGAGTAATTGAGTAAATGGGGTATTACATGATTGAGGACGTATTGGTTATGTCCTTTTGGGTTTTGTGTGGCATTGTGTCATTTTATTTTTCCGTGGTTATGGTAATTCATTTTGGGTACTTGATGTCGAACTTTGCGTGGTTATTGATTTTGAGCAGGGTGGCTCGAGGTATATGATATGAATCATTGTTTGGATGGAATCACGCATTGCAGTAGGGTTCTGTTGAGGTTTGATCCCTTGTGTTAGATTCGTGTGTTTTGGTCCTATAGTGTGTGATGGGTTCTTAGCTTTTTGTGTTGGTGGTACCCCTTGAGCTTGCGGGGCGGTTCTCTTGATTGAATCATTTTCGCTATTGAGTACATTTGGATTGTTGCGTATTGGTGCATGGATTTTACGGTTCGTGGATCTGGATAGTATTGGTGTTGTGTATCGGTAGAGTAGTTGGTATTCAATAAGATGAATTCATCGGATCTAGGATGCTACTATCAAATTTGATTTCTATATAATTGGAAGGATAATAAAGCAAATGCGACTTAGGAATTGGCTATAGTTCTTGTTGAAGGAGAGGGAGCTCTAACACTTGTTGCTTTGATGAATGGTTATGAGTTTTCGCGTGTTCTTTTATTATCGGCAATGTACGAAGGTTTTAGATTAAAGTTTTGTTAGGTATGATGTTTATTACCGAGATTGGGTTGTTCTGAGCAGTTATTGCAATCAGAGATTTTTGCTATAGGTAATTGAGTCATGTGGTATACCCGGTGATTGTAGCTTAGGTTATGGTTGCGGATTGTTATAGCTTGTTCAGACTTATACATCATGTAGGTCGCTAAATTGAGATCTTATAAGGAATTCCGGATGTTGAAAAAATTTGATTCTAAGGCTTATGGGCTAGGTTGAATTGAGAAATTTCAGTTATGTTGTGTTATCAGACCTATATGGGATAGGGTGACGTGGGATCACCCCCTCTTATGTGCATGGTAAGGTTATACGGTGGTTTTATGGTTTTGAGAACAACTCTTGGCACGTTCGAGGACGAACATATGCTTAAGTGGGGAAGGATGTAACGATCTGACCGGTCGTTTTGAGCATTTGTATTTCGCTCGGTAGTTTGCGGGTATGAGTAGATTTGTATAATGTATTATGACTTACGTGAATCGTCGATTTTCGTTTTCAGGTTATTTGGAAGAATGTGTTCATTGTTGAAGCTTTAAGTTGAAAGAGTTGACCAAATTTGACTTTTTGTGAATTTGACCCCAGAACAGAGTGTTAATGGTTCAGTTAGGTCGGGAAGGTGATTTTGGACTCGGACGTATGCCCGAATTTTCATTTTGGATGTTTCTAGAAGGTTTCGGCATAACTTGGCAAAATTTAAAATTTGAAGGTTTGGAAAATTCATAAGTTTGAGCGGAAGTTGACTTTGAGAATATCAGATCCAGATTGTGGTTTCGGGAATATGGAATAGCTTCGTCATGTCATTTAGGACTGGTGTGAAAAATTTGGGTTCATTTCAGGATGATTTGATATGGTTCGGTGCGAGTTTTGGAGTTTTTATGTGTGTTTTGAGGTCTCGAGTAGGTTCGTGTGATGATATGTGACTTGTTGGTATGTTTGGACAGGGTCCCGAGTGGCTCATGTGAGTTTCGGACGTGGTCCAGATCGTTTTCTTAAATGTAATTATGGTTGGTTCTGGTGTGACCACACCTGCGGTTGGTTTGCGCAGGTGCGATGGCCGCAGAAGAGAAGAAGGGGTCGCATGAGCAAAAATAGTGATGGGTGAGGAAGACGCAGAAGCGGAGAGTTAGATGATGGAGCACATGAGAGAGATACTTCGCAAGTGCGGATGGTGGCTCACGCCTGCGATGTCGCAGAAATGGGTATGTTGTCCGCAGGTACGATGGTCAAGTCCTCAGATGATTCTGCAGAAGAGGAGGTTTTGTCGCAGAAGCGATGTCACTGAAGCGGCTAATGTGTTTGCAGATGCGGAAGTGCTGGGCAGAATGTCAAATACAAGGGTTCGCAATTTTGACGTCATTTTTCACATTTCCAAGCGCGGATTGTGGCGATTTTGGAGAAAGTTTCACAAGGATTGAGGTAAGTGTTCTACACTCGGTGTTGATCTTTTTCCACGAATATATCTTCGTTTTTAGCATTTTTTGATGAATTTAAATAGGAAAATTGGGGGTTTTGGCCTAAAGTTTAAAATCTTATTAGTCAAACCTAAACGTCCTTATTTCAAAAAACAGCGCTAACACCCTATCTATAGTAAGGGGCCCACAATATGAATTTTTGAGTTTTGAACATCGATTAGGAATCGGAATTGAGTGAAACTAGTATGGTTGGATTCGTAATTGAATAGATTGTCGTAATTGAGGCGCGTGCCCGGGTTTAACTTTTGGTCGATTTTGGTTTTTTTTAATTAAGGATCGATCTTTATCATTTGGAATTGTTTCCTTGAGCTTTATTTGATGTATTTGAGTTGTTTTTGGTGAGTTTTGAGCTGTTCGGAGGTCTCTACGCGCGTGATGGCATCTTTGGAGCATCGCTTGACTTGATCTGCTTTGGTATTTGCTTGTTCGAGGTAACTAACTCTTCCAAAATTAGTGCTGAGGGTTTGAAACCCCGCAATATATGTTATGTGATTGGTATTGAGGTGACACACATGCTACGTGATGGGCGTGTGGGCGTGCACCATGTGAATTGGGATACTGTTGCTTCCGCGTCACCGTATACTGACCCTAGTTTATTGTTAATTGTGTTTTCACCATGCGATAAAGTAATTGAACTGCCAATTATGCGAAATATCATGTTTGGGCTTTATGATGATGTTTTTAGGACCCACAGTGGTCGTTTCTTACTCTCATCTCACTGATTTCTTTGATATTTCGTACGCAGTCCTATTCATGCATTCATTTCATATCTCAATCTCTGTTATTGTTATTGATACATCATATCATTGTTGTCGAGCTAATTTTCATGACATTGTGAGCCCGTGAGCGATACTGGAGAGAGTGATGACTGAGTGAGGCCGAGGGCCTGAGTGAGAGAGACATTTTGGGATTGGGCTGCACGCCACAATATATCATGTTATACCTTATGGTCGGGTTGCACGCTGCATCATATTATATATTTACCTTATGGGTCGGTCTGCACGCCAAAATGATATATTGATTATATTTTATTGGATTGGTCTTCACGCTGCAGCAGTATTGGATCGGGCTGCACGCCGCAACAATATAACGCTTGGGCTGAAGGAGCCCCTCCAGAGTCTGTACACCCTCAGTGAGCGCAATATATATATATATATATTGATCGGGCTGCACGTCGTAGCAGTTACTATACATCGTTAAGTGATTGAGTGTGTTGAGCATTGAGCATAGAGAGGATATAAAACAGTGAGATTGAGTACTCTGAGAGTGTGAGTACATGATTCATCTCCTCGATACATGGCATTTGCATGCACACATGACATACATGGATAGAGATGCATTTTTCCTCATGTTATACAATATCACGTGATTCATGACTTATTATTCAGATTGATATGTAGGCATAGAGAGATATTTTATACTTGTTATTTGGAAAGAAAATGAAATATTTTTATTATTGTGGAAATGATATTTGGAAAATTACAGTTTTCAAACTTACTCGTATTTTTGGCATTTTTGGTAAGAGATTTGGGGGTTTTAACGAGATACTTCAAAATCATGACTATTTTCTGAAACTATGAACGAACTGAGCAATTTACTTCTGAAATACCTCTTATATACTTGTCTTATGTGGTTATGAACTGTTGTGAGATATTGGCATTGAACCCGACCTTGTATTAGCTCGTCACTGCTTTCAACCTAAGGTTAGGTTTGTTACTTACTGAGTACATGTGGTCGGTTGTGTTCATACTGCACTTCTGCACCTTGCGTGCAAATGTTGGCTGTTGATGTTGCTGCGTTCGATTGTAGCTGGACTGAATATGTACCTGCATTCCGGTTGAAGATGCCCCTTTTTTGTGGTAGCTTTAGATCTATAAAACTTTGTTTATGTACTTTTCGAATAAACTATGTATCTATTTCATTTTAGTTTTGTAAACTCTATTCTTAGAAGCTCATGATTTGTACTACCAGTCCTTGGGATTTGCATAAAGTCAGATAGTTTCTCTACTTTATTGTCTTGTTAATGTCATTGGTAATTGGTTAGTTACTAGTTAGCTTACCGAGCGGGTTGGGTTAGGTTCCATCACGACTAGTGGATTTGGGGTCGTGAAAAATCTTTTCCCAAACGAAGAGTTACTCAGAATTTCGTATCAATAGAGATTCGGGCCAAGTTCTAGATCTACAATGAGATGCAATGAATTTTAATCTATGGGTTTCAACACTTATTTTACTCTCCTATTTCAAGGCATTGCAGCTAACTATATTAATTTCACCAAAGATATGTATGAAATTCAAGGGTATATACAAACTCAGAGCGATGCCCCGTTGTACCCATGATTGGGTGTTTTCACGCCTTAAAATTACATGACCGACACTCGATACTCTACCTACCCAAGTGAACCATCCCATAGATTAATACTCACCTATGTACCTAACAGAAGGATGCGAAAGCCTCTTCAAGTACAATCATACATGACATGAATAATATCTTTAAGTAAATTTTTTTTTCTTTGAAAGAGAACTTCATAAAGATAAAAGAAAGTTACATTCATGCATGCCATATGAGTAACCATAGAATTACAACCCAAAATGAATACTACTATTGTCTTTGGAATCTTTACGACACGGAAGGAAATAGCCAACAAAGGTATAACCCGGTGGCTCATAAGGATAATATAATAAAGTTCTCCACGGGTACGAGTGTGGAGTCTCACCAAAAGCGTCAACAGAAAATGTGGAGCCGCCCTAACCACGCATTCCAAGCTGCTCAGGTCCAGTTCGTGAAAATAGAAATGGAAATGTGTCCGAAAGGCCTAATCTTCACATGCCTAGTACGAATCATGAACCATTCCCCAAAAGAAAGTAGGACAAGACTTAAGAAGATATAAGAGATGAAATAATAATTGATATAAGAAAGAAGCCTTCATATCAATTAACAATTTAGAAAATAAAATAATATAATATGGTACAACATATTTCAAAGTCTTCTTTTAGCATTAATCTTTGCAAATCATGTTAGATTTTTGATTTACCGGGAGCACTATACATCACCGACATGAAAGGAGGTCAACTAAGTTATGTACATAGAGACAAGTATCATATACCCTACTTGCTCAGGTCTCCCATCGTTGTTGTCACGACCGAAATTCCCAAAGCACGGGATCGTGATGGCGCCTAACACAATACTTGCTAGGCAATCCGATGTTAGAACTCGATTAGCTATTGTTCCTTTGGTTACTTATTTAAACGCAATAAAAATAAATTTAGAATAGATTAAATCTAATGATCTACGATGATTAGCATTCCAAAAATAAAATGACAAACAAATAAATAAACTGAACCACGAACTAAATTTATAACTATGAAACTACCCAGGGTCTGGTGTCACAATTCACGAACTACTAATGAATACTACAAATAAATGGACTGAAAGAAATAATGTATCGGTTTCGAATGAATTAAAACAGTATCTAAGTGAATAGGAGAAGACTCCAGGAGTCTGCGGACGCCAGCAGATCTACCTCGTGTCTCCGAACAAAAATGCGCAGCTACTGATATATCCTAACTTTGGTCAGTACCTGGATCTGCACAAAAGAGCGCAGAATGCAGAATCAGTACAACCGACCCCATGTACTGAGTAAGTGCCGAGCCTAACCTCGGCGAAGTAGTGACGCGGCTAGTGTTTATACCCAATTTTTCCCAAATATTTTTAAAGTTGCATATATACCTTCAAAATCATGCATTAAGAGCAATTGGTGTTTTTCCATAATTTTTCTGCATTTTTATTAATTTATCCAACATTTTATTTACAATAAATACTTATAAAATTGCATCACAAATGATTTCAAGAGCATTCAATGATTTAATTTATTGTTTATGGTCTTAATAAGATAAAATTATTTCATAATTAGCCAAATTGGCATCTTTTGGCTATATTGCAATGACTTCGCAATTATAGCCCAAACATATAATTTTGTACTATTTTTCTACTAGAAATTAGTCCTCTATATTTTTAAATACCAAATAATTATTTTTTAAATTATTTTCATACATAGAATTCTTTTTTAATTAGAAATTATGTTATAAATAATTTTGACTAATTTAATTCGGATATTTAACAAATGGCCTATTTTTATTTCAGTTATAGCCTAAATTATAGCCATCCCAAACACCTAATTATATCTGGCCCAACAGACCCAAGCCCAAACCAATATCCTACCTGACCCACTCTGCTTAAATCCTGGCCATAGATTATTTTTTATCAACGGTCCAGGTTTGACCTTACCATAATTAACCTAACAACTACCCCAAAAAATCACTCATTTTCCTCATCCTCTCCGTCGTCACCCCTCTCATTCTCTCTCAAACTCCCTCTGCCTAACCCTAACTCCCCTTCGCCGGTTGCTTGCTCGCCGTTAATAATGGTGGCTCACCACCACTCCCAGCCCTAATGGCTCTCCTATGGCCGGGATTCATGTTGTCTTTGAGGTCCTCAAGGGACCAGTGGAAGTTCACTCACCCCTGGGCCTGTTTTCACCATTCTCAGGCCACCATGGCTCGATTGAGTAAGATCGTTCTATTTTCTTGCTAGACCTATGGTTTCTAAGACGAAATCTCTCTATATCTGGGTTGTTCTTCTCTGAAACCCTATTTTTATATCTTGACTCATTAGAACTGTAACATATCTAAGATTATTTTGAGTTATTTCACTGTTTTCCATGAGAAACTTTCTGATCTTTTCAAAACATCTCTTCATCTCCATAACTAGGGTTTCTTAACCCCTTTTTCAAAACGACTTCTCTTCTAATTTTAAGTGTTATTCTATAATCTTTACTATGTTTAAACGGTTTATTTAGGTTTTCCCTTTAACCTGATTAACTATGTTAAAACCCCTAATTTCTTGGCTTAGTTATGGGTTCTGAGTCTGTCTACGCTGATTTGTTCATTTGACTTGTCTGTATGTTTGATTCTCATGAATATGCTTCGATTACTTAGAATATTCTATGATTTTCCCCCTAATAATTTCTTATTAGGGTTTCTGATTTGTCTCTTCTGGTTATACTCTGTTCACTTGTTATTCATGGCAGTCTATAATGTTTCCTATAATATTAGTACTATTTTCTAATTCTTTGAATCCCTGATTTCCTGTGTTGATACTCTTTACTGATTTCCGACTACTTTTCCTATTTTGCAACTTTAAATTATTGTCTTACCTTATTATATGACTGACCGCATTATTTGTTGATTCTTACTGTTATTTCCTTAATTAGAACTTTATGAATCTATCTCTAATTACTTGTTCTATACCTACAGTGTTTGAATTCTTTCCTTAATTGTTATACTCCAGCTATGTGATTTCTTTTCTTAACTTGTTTTCTGTCTTTTACCGTTGGTAAATCACTCTCTTAATTAAGGGAAGACTTGGACTGATTTTACTCTAATTGATTCCAAGTTATATAATTACTAAACAGTTTGACTCTTACCTTATTTACCTAGCTTTCAAACTACTATATATACTGCTATCTTCTACTCTCATTACACAGTCTTTTACACACACAAACTCACATTAGTTTACAACTCTCTCATACACTCAAAAACTCTTCTGCTTACTTTTGTTACTTGCTATATTACTGAATTAGCCGGCTGCAAGCCAAGGCTAACTATTGCACTTTCATGTTCTTCTCTTCGTGTCTATTCTCCTTACTTGTATATTCTGATTTTAATATCAAGTTCCAAAATCAATGTGTTTCTTCTAATACTTTAGTTTATCATTTTACTAATCTATTTTTGTCTATTGTTTGCTTCTCAATATGTGTTTAACTTGTTTTACTTAGTATACTAGTTATGTTCTAACCCCTTTTTAGGATCAGCCTATTTATGAACATATTTGATTCTTGCGTAATCTGTCTCCATGTGACTCCACCCTGTCTTTGAATGCTTTTCTATGAGTTACCTAGTTCTGGTATGCACCTATTGTGAAATTGTTACCTTAAGTTGTTCTGATTATATGCTCAATTCT
The DNA here is from genome assembly GCA_005239505.1 of Nicotiana paniculata. Classification (NCBI taxonomy): domain Eukaryota; kingdom Viridiplantae; phylum Streptophyta; class Magnoliopsida; order Solanales; family Solanaceae; genus Nicotiana; species Nicotiana paniculata. The sequence continues at coordinate 86,287 of ML336261.1, forward strand.
GTTTGATACCACTATGTCTTCTATTTTTTGTTCTGAAATTCATACTCCTATACTATGTTTACATCATTAGTTATCCTCAATCCCACAAGTCCCTAACCACTTCTAATTCTATGCAACCATGTCCCTAATTAGCAATCCTGGAACCCATGACATATTGTCTGCTATTCTTTGAGAGTTCTATGCTTATGCTTATTATGTGCTCACCTTGGGTGTTGTATCTGTCCCCAACCCCCTTACCCCTATGTGAAGGACTGATGTTTGAGTGTTGCTGAACCTGTTATGTTCTGTAGTTGATCTACTGTTTGTTTAATTATCCTACTCTTGTTCAAACTATTTTACTACTAAACCACTTAATACTTTTATAAACTTCAACTGAGTCTTTTCAATACTGTTTTACACCAAAGCATTTTCAAAACCATGTCAAGCTCTCTCACTCTACTCTTAGGTCCTTAAGTTCTGCCCCTCCAATGTGTGACAGCTTTGGGATTCCTGTGAGATCCCTCTGAACTATGATGCACTGGGGCTGGCTCTTCTACACTGCACTTACTCAGTTCTGGCTATGCAATCTGCGTGTGAGCACTTCCCGGGATCCTTGAGGTCCTTAGGGAACTCTGACACACCCGGAAATGAGAAAGGCTATGAAACTTTGACAATTGAGGTTATGAACACTTGGTATATATGGGCCCGCTTCAGGCTCCCTACAGTTTAACTTCTTCTTTTCTATCTATCTATGTAATTTATTCATCTACTGGTCTGCAATAATTATTTGTAAACAGATATTGGGGATGGCTAGTGAAATGGGGAGGGTAGCCATATAGTTCTTTTAACATCATCGGGTAGAAATCATGTTTTAAGCTTTACATTCTTTCTATCTGCATTAGAATCCATGTTTTAGGACAAGCATGCTCATTCAAACCATGAAAAGCATGCACTAGATACCATGTTCCTAGGATTTCATGTCTATTATTTCAGCATCTCATCCATGCTTTATGTTTATCGCTTAGAAATCCTGCTCCTAAGACAATAAACAACGTTAACATAAAAGTTTTTGCTCCTGTGCATTCAAAATCATGTCTCCATCACCCTGTAACGCTTTGTGAATTTTAGAAATCATGCCTTTAGGAATTTTGTGTATCCCAAAATTATGTCTTAACCATCCTGCATTTATATGTGCATATTAGATATCCTGCTCTAGGATTTCATTTACATCTGCTTAACCACGCCTAGTTTAACTACTGACTCACGAAAAAGGTAGAAACAATGTCACATCTAATTGTCTTTCTCTTAATAAAACTAGTAACAATCTCTGCATAATCGTATCACCTAGAACAACATGCTTTTAGGTAAAACAACTTCTGGACTGTTTTTAACAATTCTGGTAATTATTATGCACAATCCCACGCCTAGGCAAGCCTTAGGTAATCAATATCTTTAAAAGCTGGAACACTGCTTGGTTGTGTTTACTGTTTAAAGACACATGTTTTAAAATCAGTAGGAAAACTGATTGCGTCCTTGCTATTGAGTTTATAAATAAAGCTGCATATTTCTGTGCATTGACATTCACTTAGATATCCTGTCTAAGGATCCTGTCTAATAACATTTCCTCTTATTTGTGTTTGAGGTGTGTTGATTATGTGCATTACTTGTGGAGGTAAATCTGGGCCTCATAACTACGTTCCTGCATTTATCTGATTAGTCTTATTTATTCTTGCCTATCGCTTAGACTTTTATCCTTTTAAAACCTTAGGGGTCTGTCTAGAACTACCTATACATAGAGGTCCTAAATTCCTCCAGGACCATTAAGAAGGGACGAGTAACAACATGCATATAGATCGCTAAATAAACTCGCTTAATAACCGCTAAGGGGTGGGGTAAAGGGTAGATATGGATGTTATGACCGGTGCGGTAATGCCACGTGTAGCCTCTCACTGAGGAGTGATTACCGGGAATTGCATTGATGTGATCCTATAGGATAAACAACTTAGGACTCCCCTATCCCCTACATATGTGTGCTTTGACTGCAAATCTTTTCAAAACCATTACTTGTTTCCATGTGTATACTTTGACTTCTTATTGCTACTTGCTTAAAATCACAAAGTTTGTTTGGCTGGGAATTGTAGTTGTGGACTTTGAGAGGTGCCTAACACTTTTCCTTTGGAGTAATTTCAAGCCCTTACCTAATCTCTGGTTATTCAAATAGTGTTATTATAACCCCTAATAGGTCCCTAACGCACCTTAATTTGTTAGGTGGTGACTCTTCAAGTCCTTCACATCCCTTTTCCCAAAAGGAAATGAGTTGTCCCAAAAACGTCAATAACCCTGACCGATCCGAAAAGAGAGAAAAAAGGGGGGCGCAACAGCATGGCAACATCCGAACAATATTTTGATTGAAGCAGCCACTATGTTCTGGGATAGAGAAAGTTCAGTGTTCCCTTTTGGAAACATAGAAATGACCCCCCCTCTTGGAGGAGATATGGGGGTTCGCGGGATTACCTTGGGACAGTCCAGGTTTGTTGGTTCCGGAAAATTGTGCCGCTAGGGGATTCCTGAAAATGATGGGTTTGAAAAGCAACGATGATTTAGATTGCCTGACAGAGTCCTACATACCTTTTGACTATCTCTATGAACGATACGACCATAGAAAATCCTATCGTATCTTCCACGATGAATTCTCTATTACTTCCTTGGGTCATATTCACCGCAGGGGTTTCGTGTTCGTCCTTTGCTTCCTGATTATGATAGTACTTCCGAGAAAAGAAGATAGGAGTCACACTAGACTGGCTATGGTAGCCAAAACCTTAATGGAGGGGATCGAGGGGAAAACATATACCAAGATCCCTATGATCATAGCAGACATATACCGAGCCTTAGACCGCTGCCAGAATGGGTTCAAACACTTTGAGGGTTGTAATATGCTACTACAGGTTTGGTTATTGGAGCATCTCCAAAGGGGTCAATATCGTCAAGAGTTTCCATGAAGGGCGTGGAATGACCATATAGCCTTCCATCACCCTAAGAGAATGACCTACATCCCTGACAAGGTTGCTCAACCAGAAAATGCTACGGAATGGGCGCAATTTTTTGACAATTTGACCGAGAACAAGGTTCAATGGATGTTTGAATTGTTCCCTACCAATGAGTTCATCATCAGATCGAGGGACGCTCCGCACCTGGTGTTGATCGGTTTAAGGGGCATGTACCCTTATGCTCCCATCAGGGTTATGAGACAGGCGGGCAGGAAGCAAGTCATACCGCGAGTCTCTAAAGTGATTCATTACAGAGCACATTTTCAGGACGATGACATCCCGTACAAATGTGAAGCTCAGCATATGTGTCATCTAAAGGTTATTATAGAAAAGGACACCATCGAGCCATATAAGTACCACGCAGGGCATGTACTCTTTTACCTATCATGGTTGGAAGACAGCATAGCAGGGATAGTTGAGTCGGGAATCGGTGGGGGAAACAGGGCCATAGACAAAGTTGCTGAGGCCCATGTGAAATACAATAAACTGCGCAAAAGGGTTCGTGAGTCCGAGGCCGAGCATCTGGAGCAACACAAAATTGATATGGAACTGATCAATGAGTGGAAGGAAAGGGCTATCAAATCCAATGAGAGGTGGGAATATTTGGAGCAGGGTCTGATGGAACTAGAGGCGAAGACAAGGAAAAGATTCGCCGACTGCCAGAATACTGAGGGAAGCGAAGGAGGGCATTTAGCAAGAGTATACCTACTGTTGGGCATGCACGACCTTGGGAACCTGATCGATAGAGACAAGAAGATTAAGCCTGGGGAAGGTCCTTCTGGGACCAAGTAGATTAGATTTACCTTCTTTTTCAAATGTAATAAGGCCAAGTGCCATTAGTGACTTATATTATTCAGTGTCGTTTTAGATTTACCTACTTTTACATTAATGAAATGAGACAATTATTGGCATCTAAGTTCTTCAAATTAACTTGTCGCTAGGCCTACCTCGGGCACAATGAGGCCCCTCAAATTATGACACGCTTTTATATCCCTGCAATGTGTGTTTAAATACTGCAATATTTTCTCATGATCCTCACTGACTTGGCTACCTTTTATTTTTGCTTTTGTTTTCTTTCTTTTATTCCCCTCCCCAAAGGTTGGTTCGTGCATTTTGGCATCATCATCATATCACACAAGATCCAGGGGCCCTCCACCACCTCCTCCTCCTAGTCCACTTAAAGGCACAGGCAAAGGAAAAATGGAAGATTTGAGCAATATCAACACAATGACAGATGAACGAACAGAAGATCCTGACAATCAAGGTACTTAGGTTCAGAATGATGCTAGGTCACAACTCGAGCAAAGGTTGTTGAAACTCCAAGGGGAGCTCAAACATGTGCAAAACTTGGCGAATCTGTCCTTTTCACTTAGTGTTCCAGATGTCAATCATCCGAAAACCCAAAACCCCATACCTACTCAGAATACCCCAAACAAATAGAACCCTCCCACAACTCACCACCGTACAACTCCACCGAAAAATCAAACTATTCCACCGACTATTCCACCGCAATGCAAAACTTGCCATTCCGACAAACACCCCACTGATCATCCCTGAACTACAAAGCTCCACAGATGACCACCTCTATGCTCAGGCTCCAGGTCATCATAACAACCCCATATACGTGGAGACTCTACCTCACTCCACCCAACCTATTTATTACACACCTGAATCTAGTGAGAAGGATATGCTCATTAAGAACTTGGTCGAAGAACTCAAGAGACTGACTAGCCGAGTCCAGGGCGTCGAAGGAAGTAAAAGAGTTGAGGGATTGAACTATGAAGATCTCTTCATACAACCTGATGTTGAACTACCATAGGGTTACAAACCTCCTAAGTTCGAGATGTTCGACGGTACATGTGATCCCAGGGTCCATCTGAGAACCTATTGTGATAAATTGTTTGGAGTAGGAGCAGACAAGAAGATTCGCATGAAATTGTTCATGAGAAGCCTCACCGGAGATTCTTTGTCTTGGTAGTGGTCCAACTGGGTAGGCATGGCCTCAGATTTCATGGATCGGTTCAGGTTCAACACGGAGAATGCTCCAGACGTATTTTATTTCCAGAACCTCAAGAAGAATCCCACCAAAACTTTTCGCAAGTATTCTATTCGCTGGAGATCTGAAGTAGCCAAGGTCAGGCCTGCCCTAGATGAAGAACAAATGAACAAATTCTTCGTCCGGGCACAAGAACTGCAGTATTATGAAAGGCTGATGGTAGTGGAAAACCACAAATTATCTGACATCATCAAGCTAGGTGAGAGAATTGAAGAAGGGATTAAGAGCGGAATGGTTACTAATTACGAAGCACTACAAGCGACCAACAAAGCCTTGCAGTCGGTGGTATATCCAAGAAGAAAGATGCAGGGAGGGAAGTGGTTGCACAGGGACCCAAATCCCCGTTGGTATACCGAACTTCCCCACTCACATCCCAAGCACCCCCACCTACATATCAGCCAGCACCTCCACCTACTTATCAACCATCACCCCCACCTGCTTATCAACCCACGTCTCCCAGATATTCCCAACCAGCCACTATTTATCATACATACAACTCTCAACACTCTCACTCCCAGTCACCCCCTGATCGCCAAAAATTTCCAATACCTCGACCCAATTTCGACCGCAGGCCGCCCAAAAAATATACTGCCATTGCTGAACCTATTGACCAGCTGTACAAAAGATTAAAAGCTGTTGGTTATGTTACTCCTATCCCTACTGTAACCCCTGAAAATATAATGGGTCAACCCAAATAAAACCTGTGCATACCATTACGGCACGAAGGGGCATATAAGTAATGAATGTCATTCACTTAAGGGTAAAATCCAATCACTGATTTATAATAAGGTCATCCAAGCAAAGGAAGCTACTCCCAATGTCCGCAACAATCCGCTCCCAGACCATAGGGGTGGAGGCATCAACATGATAAAGATAGAGGAAGAATGGGATCCAGAGGGGTCGATCGGATTAATCAAAGAAGGTGATGACCCAAAGAATCCAGCGGTCACACCTAATCCCATCATAGTCCAGATTCAGCCGTCAGGAGATGTTGAGGTAGCTGTGTCAGTCCCATTCAAGCTTGAAGTGGCACCACCTATGGATGCACCTGTGCCATTTGAGGTTGATATAATCCCACCTGCCACAATACCTGTCCCATTTGAAGTGAAGATAGCCGCACCAATTACAGTGACTATTTCAACCCCGCCTCTTTTCAACACAAATGTCGTACCTTGGGACTACGTGGCTGAAGCAAGAAGGAAAGGTAATTTTAAGATGGAAGAAGATGGTGCCGCATAGGGGATGACCATGATCGACATGGTCTATACACCTGAACACTTGGCAGAGTCTAGCAAACATGCTTCCAACAGGCCACCCGTCATTGAAACAGGTCTAGATGATCTTTGGAGAAAGGTGCAAGCCAAAGAATATTCAGTCATAGATCAGCTGAGCAAGACTCCAGCCCAAATATCCATCCTGTCATTGCTACAGAACTCGAAAGCACACATTGATGCTTTGATGAGAGTGTTGAACGAAGTATATGTGCCTAATAACATCACCAGTAGAGAAATGGCCAACATGGTAGGACAGGTGCTGGAAAGTCACAAGATCACTTTCCACGAGGACGAGCTGTCACCTGAAGGGCTAAGTCACAACAAGGCACTACACATTACTGTGCAATGTGAAGATTATTTCATTACCAGGGTTCTAATCGACGTAGGATCCAACCTCAAGATTTGCCCATTCACAACCCACAAAAGATTGGGTAAAGGATAATACTAGATAAGAGAAGGGTCCATGAATGTGAATGCTTTCGACGGTTCTCAAAGGGCCACCATTGGAGAAATCAGTCTTTGTCTACAGATGGGACCTACATGGTTCGAGGTTGAATTTCAGGTGATAGATGTATCCGCGTCATATAACCTATTATTGGGGTGGCCATGAATACATGCCGCTGGTGCTGTGGCATCAACATTGCATCAGGCAGTGAAATTTGAATGGAACCACCAGGAAGTAATCATCCACGGAGATGGAATCAACCATATCTATAGTCTCCAGACCATCCCGGTGGTTGAAGGTAGAAGAAGGCTGGGTGGAGAAACCTATCACCACATTGAGAGGGTCAACGCAATAGACAAGGATAAGTGGTGGGATAGTAAGATCGAAACCATATTGAACTAGAGCGGGTACAATCCTGGTAAAGGGTTCGGTAAGAATCTTCAGGGGATTTCCAAACCGATACTGCTGAAGCACCATGGCACCACTTTTGGGATGGGATACAAATACACTTGGTAGGAGTACAAAGACTGGTCGCCACCATGGCGCGGTCAATACTATCCATCGGAACAACCTATACCACATTTGGAACAGACTTTCCAGCAAGTTGATATCATATGGGGGTCAGAAGAAGAAGAAACTCTAGCAGCTTTGAAGAATCTATTCCTGGAAGATGAAGCCATGGACTGTTGTGTTATTGTTGAGGAGGAGGAAGAGGAAGGACCTACCAGCCAAGCTGTGAGCAAAGGATCATTCCTCAAGAATTGGAACGTCAGACCATCCATGGCTCGATGAGTCCCGGGGTAGCAAGGCTGAACAACGTTATTTACTTCATTTTTGCTAATGATTTCCTTTTTCGCATTTTCTTTTGTTTTCCAATAAAATCCTGATGTTCCAAAATTCTTGTTTAAATTATCAAAATCGCTTTTACGTTTCAACGAATAAGTATTTATTTATTATAGTTTTTCTCTCATTACATTTATCCATACAACATTACTATTTCCTGTCCTGATGAACCGATGACTGTGACATGCAATGAGAGAACACAACAAAAGGAAAGCGATTCGGAAGAAGAGGATGTCATACCCGATGAAATTGTCAGAGAAGTTAAGGATTTCGAGAACAGACTTAAGTCAAACCTGGACGAAACTAAGGTAGTCAACCTGGGAGATTCAGAGACTGTCAAAGAAACTCGCATCAGCATCCATTTGTCGCCATTAGAGAAAGAGGAATACACCCAGTTCTTGAAAGAGTATGAAGACATATTTTCATGGTCGTACAACAACATGACTGGTCTAAGTACATCCATTGTGGTCCACAAGTTGCCGACCAATCCAATATGCTTGCCGGTAAAACAGAAGCTCAGAAAGTTCAAGCCTGATATGAGTCTGAAAATCAAAGAAGAAGTTACCAAGAAAATCAATGCCAAGGTCCTCAGGGTAGTTGAATATCCAACATGGTTAGCCAACATCGTGCCAGTGCCCAAGAAAGACGGAAAAGTTAAGGTCTGTGTCGACTACCGGGATCTCAACCGAACTAGTCCGGAGGATGATTTTCCCCTTCCAAACATACACATCCTGATTGACAATTGTGAAAAGCATGAACTTCAGTCATTCGGGGATTGTTTTACCGGATACCATCAGATTTGGATGGACGAAGAAGATGCTGAGAAAACGGCTTTCATCACGCCGTGGGAAGTCTACTGTTATAAGATGATGCCATTCGGCTTAAAGAATACTGGGGCCACTTATATGAGGGCTATGACCACTATCTTCCATGACATGATACATAATAGATCAAGGTACATGTGGACTACGTCATTATCAAGTCCAAGAAAGGCACCGACCATATAGCAGGTCTGAGGAGGTTCTTCAACAGGTTGCGAAAATACAACCTGAAATAAACCCCGCAAAGTGTGCATTCGGGGTTCCTGCCGGAAAATTGCTTGGGTTCATTGTCAGCCGCTGAGGAATAGAACTGGATCCGTCAAAAGTCAAAGCCATCCAAGAACTAAACCAAATAACAAGAAAGATGTGATGAGTTTCCTGGGCGCCTTAACTACATCAGCCGATTCATAGCCCAGTCCACGGTCATATGTGAACCGATCTTCAAGATGTTAAAGAAAGATGCTGCAACTAAATGGACCAAGGATTTTCAAAAAGTTTTCGACAGAATCAAGGAATATTTGTCAACGTCACCAGTTTTGGTCCCGCCAGAGCCAGGTAGACCCTTGCTACTCTACCTTGCAGTATTAGATGGAGCTTTCGACTGTGTTCTGGGGAAACACGACGAGACAAGAAGAAAGGAACATGCTATCTATTATGTGAGTAATAATTTCACTCCATACGAGGCACGGTATTCTCTACTGGAGCGTACTTGCTGTGCTCCAACCTGGATAGCCTAGAAGATGAGGCACTACTTCTGTGCCTACACGACATATCTCATATCAAGGATGGATCCCTTGAAGTACATCTTTCAGAAGCCCATGCCCACTGGCAAGCTGGCCAAGTGGCAAATCCTGCTAAAGTTAATTCGACATCGTGTATGTGAATCAGAAAGCGGTCAAGGGACAAGCATTGGCAGATCATCTTGCCGAGAACCCTGTGGGAGGAGAATACGAACCTCAGAAAACATATTTTCCCGATGAAGAAGTATTATTCATAGGAGAAGACATTGTTGAATCCTATAACGGTTGGAGAATGTTCTTCAACGTTGGAGCCAATTTCACAGGGGTCAGTATTGGAGTAGTCTTGGTGTCGGAAACTGGGCAACATTATCCGGTATCTGCTAAACTCCGATTCCCGTGCACCAACAATATGGCAGAGTATGAAGCGTGCATCCTAGGGCTCAACATGGCCATTGACATGAATATTCAAGAGCTGCTAGTAATTGGTGATTCAGACTTGCTAATACACCAAGTACAAGGAGAATGGGCTACCAAGAATTCCAAGATACTGCCGTATATGCACCACGTGCAGGAACTGAGAAAAAGGTTCACAAAGATAGAATTTCGGCACGTCCCCAGAATTCAGAACGTGTTTGCCGATGCACTGGCCACTCTATCATCCATGATACATCATCCAGATAAGAAATTCATTGATCCTATTCCAGTAAAGATCCATAGCCGACATATTGTGCCCATATTGAAGAAGAAGCGGACGAAAAACAATGGTTCCATGATATCAAGGAATATTTTTCAAAGGGAGAGTACCCAGAGCTTGCAAATCATACTCAGAAATGCACTTCAAAAATTGTCCAACAGTTTCTTCCACAGCGGAGGAACCCTGTACAGGAGAACTCCAGATCTGGGATTATTGAGATGTGTCGATGCAAAGGAACCCTCCAAACTACTCGAAGAGATACATGCCGGGACTTGCGGCCCACATATGAATGGTTTTTTCTTGGCCAAGAAGATACTCATAGCTGGTTACTTCTGGATGACCATGAAAACGCACTGCATCCAGTATGTCCGGAAATGCTACTGATGTGAGGTACATGTAGATATGATAAAGGTACCCCCAAATGAGCTCAATGCAACAAACTCGCCTTGACCATTCGTCGCCTGGGGAATGGAAGTCATTGACCCGATCGAGCCTACAACCTCAAATGGACATAGGTTCATCTTAGTAGCTATTGATTACTTCACCAAATGGGCCGAAGCAGCGTCTTACAAAGTAATGACTAAGAAAGTCGTGGCAGACTTTGTCCGCGACCATATTATTTGTCGGTTTGGAGTTCCAGAATCAATCATCACCGACAACAGCTCCAATTTAAACAGTGATCAGATGAAAGCCATGTGCGAGACTTTCAAAATCAAGCACAAGAATTCCACAGCCTATAGACCTCAGATGAATGGAGCTATAGAAGCTGCCAACTAGAACATGAAGAAAATATTGAGAAAGATGATAGAGAAACACAGACATTGGCACGAAAAGCTATTATTTGCCTTACCGGGATACCGCACCATAGTTCGCACATCAACTGGGGCAACTCCTTACTTGCTGGTTTATCGTACGGAAGATGTTATTCCTGCTGATGTGAAAATTCCTTCCTTAAGAATCATACAAGAAACTGAGCTTAGCGACACAGAATGGATAAGAAGTCTTTATGAGCAGCTAGCCCTCATAGATGGGAAAAGGATGAATGCAATATGTCACAGACAACTTTATCATAGCAGAATGACCAGAGCTTTCAACAAAAGAGTCAAGCCAAGACAGTTCACACCGGGGCAACTGGTGTTAAATAAGATCTTTCCACATCAGGATGAGGCCAAAGGGAAATTCTCTCCCAACTGGCAAGGTCCGTATATGGTTCATTGAGTACTGAAGGAAGGATCTCTCATACTTGCAGAAATGGACGGATAAGTCTGGCCAAAACCAATCAATTCTGATGCAGTCAAGCGCTACTATGTGTAATTCTTTATGCTCTTCTCAACTGATGTAAACTGAACTACGCCCAACCTAATTCCCGTTCAAGAGGGGATACGTAGGCAACCCTATGGGTTCGGTCATAATTCAATAAAACTCTCATCCCCCGTCCCTTTCCCCCCCCCCNAGAAACGTCAATGCATCTAACTGGGGCAGAATTTTGAGGAGGACCCTCAAAATTCCGTAGCAATAGAGGTTGCAATGTATTGAACCGTGTCACGATCGTGGTTCATCTAAAATTCTTAAAATATGTTTCATACTATGTCTTTGCAAAATCATGCATGCTTGCTTTCAAAAAATAGCTCTGTTTAGCAAACGCCACCCCCATAACTTGAACAGGATCATTAGACCAAGCAGCGCGAGTCAAGAAAAGCCAGCGGGGATACGAACCGACCTTCCCCATCCACATAACTCACGATTTTTCTTTGGATGCAGGAACAAAGGATAAACATGCTTCAAAGTCGCAATTCTCAAAACAGTTGCAATTGCCAAAATTTGCTATCAGCACAAACAACAAACATGCTCCGTAGTCACAATTCACACATCAATCGCAATGTCGAAATCTACCACCAGCTAAGAAATTCTACTATTATTTGCTATTTATTCTTCTGCATAAGACTAAGCTCCGCCTTCATCTAGCATGGGACTAAGCGCGGTCCCGCATTTTGCATTAGGCTAAGCTCTGCCTCCATCTACATAAGGCTAATCGATGCCTCCCTATCCGCATGAGGTTAAGCTCTACCTCCACCCGGCATAAAGCTAATCTCGACCTTCCCTTGAATGAGACTAAGATTTGTCTCCATATGCATAAGGCTAATCGTTGCCTTCCTATATGCATGAGGTTAAGCTCTACCTCCACCTTGCATAAGGCTAATCTCTTCCTTCCTTTTGCATGAGACTAAGCTCTGTCTCCATACTTGCATGAGGCTAAGCTCTGCCTCCATTTACTTTTTTACCGAGACTAAACGCTGTCTCTCAAGCATTATTTACTTCGCTTCTCTTTCAGGCTAAGCTCTGCCCCCCCCCCCCTCCCTAATTCGCAGGACTAAGCCTTATCTTGTTGACATCATGTTATTGCATCTCATGGGCTGAAATATCTCCAACTTGTCAAAAGGCGTCATAGTCTAACAACATCATCCTCATAGCCGGAAGACACCATGTCATAGCCTGAGGATCTCTCTCAATCTTGCATATCATTATTCAAAGGCGTCATAGTTCGGAGGCACCATCTTTATTTCCCGAGAACATCATTTCATGGCTTGCGAATCTCTCATCAAACAATTCATGGCCCTGGACATCATGGTCTAAGGACATCATCCCTAATCGTCCGAAGATGACTTTCATAGTCTTAAAGGGAACCTGCATGATGTTTAAATTTATGCACAATGTATGCTTGTAGTATTCTTATTTGCAAGTAACCCGACGAGCAACGACTATCCCAGCAGGAGTGATCCCACTCCAGTTCCTGAACTGTATCAAACCTAACCTCTCCCGTGAACTGTTCATTCGCCCATCCCTAGATATTGCGTCCGTTCTTGTAATGGCTTTACCGGTATACTTCACTGATGAATTCGGAACTATATACTGCCTGATTCCTGTAAAACCAGGGCTATGTAGGCAGCTCAGAAACCAGAGTACGGCCAAAATCTCTCTAACTATTTCGCTCGGTCAAAATTGGTCATCATATCTTTACCAAACAACTCTTTCATCATTCCTGATTAAAGATGGGCAGTTGTTAATACTCAATCTTTCCCAAAATATTTTTTAAAGTTGCATATATACCTTCAAAATCATGCATTAATAGCAATTGGTGTTTTTCCATAATTTTTTTGCATTTTTATTAATTTGTCCAGCATTTTATTTCTAATAAATAATTATAAAATTGTGTCACAAATTATCTCCACAACTAGGGTTTCTTAACCGCTTTTTCAAAATGACATTTCCTCTAATTTTAAGTGTTATTTATAATCTTTACTATGTTTAAACGGTTTATTTAGGTTTTCCCTTTAACCTGATTAACTGTATTAAAACCCCTAATTTCTTGGTTTAGTTCTGGTTTCTGAGTCTGTCTACGCTGATTTGTTCGTTTGACTTGTCTGTATGTTTGATTCTCATGAATATGCTTCGATTAATTAGAATATTCTATGATTTTTGCCCTAATAATGTATTATTAGGGTTTCTGATTGTCTCTTCTGGTTGTACTCTGTTCACTTGTTATTCATGGCAGTCTCTTCTGGTTACACTCTGTTACTTGTTCTATACCTACAGTGTTTGAATTCTTTCCTTAATTGTTATACTCCAGCTATGTGATTTCTTTCCTTAACTTGTTTTCTATCTTTTACCGTTGGTAAATCACTCCCTTAATTAAGGGAAGACTTGGAGTGATTTTACTCTAATTGATTCCGAGTTCTATAATTACTAAATAGTTTGACTCATACCTTATTTACCTAGCTTTCAAACTACTATATATACTTCTCTCTTCTACTCTCATTACACAGTCTTCTACACACACCAACTCACATTAGTTCACAACTCTCTCATACACTCAAAAACTCGTTTGCTTACTTTTGTTACTGAATTAGCCAGCTGCAAGCCAAGGCTAACTATTGCACTTTCCTGTTCTTCACTTTGTGTCTATTCTCGTTACTGGTATGTTCTCATTTTAAATTCAAGTTCCAAAATCAATGTGTTTCTTCTACTGCTTAAGTTTATCATTTTACTAATCTGTTTCTGTCTATTGTTTGCTTCTCGACATGTGTTTAACTTGTTTTACTTAGTATACTAGTTATTTTCTAGCCCCTTTTTAGGATCAACCTATTTATGGACATGTTTGCTTCCTGCATAATATGTCTCCATGTGACTCCACCCTGTCTTTGAATGCTTGTCTATGAGTTGCCTAGTTCTGGTATGCACCTATTGTGAAATTGTTACCTTAAGTTGTTCTGATTGTATGCTCAATTCTTTTTGATACCACTATGTCTTCTATTATTTGTTCTGAAATTCATACTCTTATACTCTGTTTACATCATTAGTTATCCCCAATCCCACAAGTCCCTAAGCACTTCTGGTTCTATGCAACCATGTCCCCAATTAGCAATTCCGCAACCCATGACATATTGTCTGCTATTCTTTGAGACTTCTATGCTTATGCTTGTTATGTGCTCACCTTGGGTGTTGTATGTTTCCCCACCCCCTTACCCCTATGTGAAAGACTGTTGTTTGAGTGTTGTTGAACCTGTTATGTTCTGTAGTTGATCTATTGTTTGTTTAATTACTCTACTCTTGTTAAAACTATTTTACTACTAAACCACTTCATATTTTTATAAACTTCAACTAAGTCTTTTCAATACTATTTTACACCAAAGCATTTTCAAAACCATGTCAAGAACTCTCACTCTACTCTTAGATCCTTAAGTGCTGCCCCTCCAGTGTGTGACTGCTTTGGGATTCCTGTGAGATCCATTTGAACTCTAATACACTGGGGCTGGCTCTTCCACACTGCACTTACTCAGTTCTGCCTATGAAATCTGGGTGTGAGCACTGCCTGGGATCCTTGAGGTCCTTAGGAACTCTGACACAACCAGACATGAGAAAGGCTATGAAACTTGGAAAATTGAGGTTATGAACACTTGGTATATATGGGCCTGCTTCAAGCTCCCTACAGGTTAACTTCTTCTTTTCTCTCTATTTATGTAATTCATTCAGCTATTGTCTGTAATAATTATTTTTAAACAGATATTAGGGATGACTAGTGAAATGGGGAGGGTAGCCATATAGTTTTGTTAACATCATCGGGTAGAAATTATGTTTTAAGCTTTACATCGTTTCTATCAGTATTAGAATCTATGTTTTAGGACCAGCATGTTCATTCAAACCATGCCAAGCATGCACTAGATACCATGTTCCTAGGATTTCATGTCTACTGTTTCAGCATCTCATCCATGCTTTATGTTTATCGCTTAGAAATCCTTCTCCTAGGACAATAAACAACGTTAACATAAAAGTTGTTACTCTTGTGCATTCAAAATCATGTCTTCATCACCCTGTAACTCTTTGTGCATTTTAGAAATCAAGCCTTTAGGAATTCTGTGTATCCTGAAATTATGTCTTAACCATCCTTCATTTATATGTGCATATTAGATATCCTGCTCTAGGATTTCGTTTACATCTGCTTAACCATGCCTATTTTAACTACTGACTCACGAAAAAGGTAGAAATGTTGTCACATCTAATTGTCGTGCTCTTAATAAAACTAGTAACAATCTCTGCATAATCGTATCACCTAGAACAACATGCTTTTAGGTAAAACAACTTCTGAACTATTTTTTAGCAATTCTGGTAGTTATTATGCAGAATCCCACGCCTAGGTAAGCATTAGGTAATCAATCTCTTTAAAAGCTGGAACACTGCTTGGTTGTGTTTATTGTTTAAAGACACAGATTTTAAAATCAGTAGGCAAACTGATTACGTCCTTGCTGTTGATTTTATAAATAAAGCTGCATACTTCTGTGCATTGACATTCACTTAGATATCCTGTCTAATAAAATTTCCTCTTGTTTGTGTTTGAGGAGTGTTGATTATGTGCATTACTTATGGAGGTAAATTTGGGCCTCATAACTGCGTTCCTGCATTTATCAGATTAGTCCTATTTGTTCTTGCCTCTCTCTTAGATTTTTATGCTTTTAAAACCTTAGAGGTCTGTCTAGAACTACCTATACTTAGAGGTCCTAAATTCCTCCAGGACCATTAAGAAGGGACAGGTAACAACATGCATAGAGATCGCTAAATAAACTCGCTTAATAACCGCTAAAGGGTGGGGTAAAGGGTAGATATGGATATGATGACCGGTGCGCTAATGCCACGTGTAGCCCCTCACTGAGGAGTGATTACCGGGCATTTCATTAATGTGATCCTATAGGATAAACAACTTAGGACTCCCCTATCCCCTACATATGTGTTCTTAGACTGCGAATCTTTTCAAAACCATTACTTGTTTCCATGTGTACACTTTGACTGCTTATTTGCTACTTGCTTATATTCACAAAGTTTGTTTGGCCGGAAACCACAGTTGTGGACTTTGAGGGGTTCCTAACACCTTCCCCTTGATTTAATTTCAAGCTCTTACCCAATCTCTAGTTATTCAATTAGTGCTATTATAACCCTTAATAGGTTCTCTAACGCACCTTAATTCGTTTGGTGGCGAATCTTCAAGTCCTTCACATCCATTTTCCCAAAAGGAAATGAGTTGTCCCAACAACGTCAAAAACCCCCGACTGATCCGAAAAGAGAGAAAAAAGGGGACGCAACAGCTAGGATAAGACACCACATAGAACCTGGACATTGAAATCATGCTAACAGGAAATAATAACAATTTAACAATGTAAATAGCAACTAATGGGAATGGAGCATCCGATAGGAAATTTTCAACATAAGGGATGAGGAAAACAATCAGGCAAACACAGATAGTGATCAACAATAAAAAAATTTTAGCAATTAAACATAGAAGGTAAACTTGTACGGCATCACCCTTCGTGATTTTACTCTCAGCCTCACCAAATAATAAATAAAACACATGTGTGTAATAGAACACACGGCATCACCCTTTGTGCTTTTACTCTCATCCTCACCAGATTATAATTAAGAATTGCACGACATCACCCTTCGTGCTTTACTCTCTTCTTACTCTCCTTATAAATAAATCATGCATGACATCACCCTTCGTATTTTTCACTCTTCCTCACAATATGATTAACTCATGCACGACATCACCCTTCGTGCTTTAGACTCTTCCTCACAATCTCATCAAATCATCAACAACCAAAAGAAGGGGATTTCACGAGAAACGGTATTTCATCACAATTTCTATCACCATTTAATATTTCAATCTCAACTCAATGTTCTCAAAGGACTTTCACTAACAACAATAATCACAGATAATGGGCTTTAAGACAACCAGAATAACAAGAAATTTCATTTACTCGCATGGTATGACGTGACCACAACATATAGGTACTCGTCACCTCACCTATACATTGGATTTAACAAACAAACAGGTAACAAGTATTCATACAATACCTATTCCCTCAAGCCAGGGTTAGACACAACACTTACCTCAGTTCCGCAGGCCCCACTAACTGCTCAATTACCGCTTTTCCTTTCTAATTCACCTCCAACACACTTGAATCTAATCAAAATTAGTTTAATATCACTAATTAATGCTAAAGTAACTAACGTTACTGAAAAATTATGGTTTTTCCAAGTTTTCTAAAAAAAAGTTAAAACCCGACCCCGGGTCCGCTTGGTCAAAACTCGGGGTTCGGGCCAAATTTTGTTTACCCATTCACCCCCGAGCCCGAATATGCAATTTGTTTCGAAATCCGTCCTCAATTCGAGGTCAAAATCACATTCTTACAAAATCCTATAATTCTACCCAAACCCTCAATTTTTACCATGAAAATTCTTGATTTTTTATTTAAAAGTGATGAAAAACATTGGGTAATTGAAAGAGTAGAGTTTAGAATTGATTACCTACACATTGGGGATGAAATTTGGTGAAGAAAATCGTCCTTAGGGCTTGGTAGTTCGAAAAATATGAAAAAAATAGGTTCTGCCCATTTTAAAATCTGGTTTTATATGACTGAGCAGGCCTTCACCGCGTTCGCGAAGGGCCTGCCGCGTTCGCGATAGGTCAGGCCCAATGGCCTTCGCGTTCGCGTTGGATGGGCTGCATTCGCGGAGCTTTAACTCCATAGACCATCGCGTTCGCGACCAGGTGGTCGCGTTTACGTAGAAGAAATGCAATCTACCCTACCCAAGTCTCATTACACTAGGTGTTCGCGTGGACCAGTTCGCGTTCGCGTAGGGTCTCCCCCCTGCCCATCGCATTCGCGCCAAGGGTCCCGCGTTCGCATAGAACAAAAAGGGGCCCCAACGCTTTTACTCTACGCTTTCGCGACTGGAGTAATGTGAACGCGAGGAAGAAAAGGACTGAGAAATATGATGAAGTCATGAAAAATTTATGGTTTTCCTAAGTTTTGCAAAAAGAAGTTAAAACCCGACCCCAAGCCCGCTTGGTCAAAACTCAAGGTTCGGACCAAATTCTGTTTAGCCATTAACCCCCGAGCCCGAATATGCAATTTGTTTCGAAATCTGACACAATTCGAGGTCAAAATGCCATTTTTACAAAATCCTATAATTCTATCCAAACCCTCAATTTTTACCATGAAAATTCTTGATTTTTGATTTAAAAGTGATGAAAAACATTGGGTAATTGAAAGATTAGAGTTTAGAATTGATTACCTACACTTTGGGGATGAACTTTGGTGAAGAAAATCGTCCTTAGGGCTTGGTAATTCGAAAAATATGAGAAACATAGGTTCTGCCCGTTTTAAAATCTGGTTTTATATGAATGAGCAGGCCTTCATCGCGTTCGCGATGGGCCTACCGCGTTCACGATGGGTCAGGCCCAATGGCCTTCGCGTTTGCATTGGATGGGCCGCATTCGCGGAGCTTTAACTCCACAGGCCATCGCGTTCGCTACCAGGTGGTCGCGTTCGCATAGAAGAAATGCAATCTACCCTCCCCAAGTCTCATTACACTACGCGTTCGCGTAGGGTCTCCCCTTACCCATTGCATTCGCGTCAAGGGTCCTGCGTTTGCATAGAACAAAAAGGGGCCCAACGCTTTTACTCTACGCGTTCGCGACTGGGGTAATACGAACGCGAAGAAGAAAAAGGCTGGGCACCAGAAAATAGAAAACCAGCAAACCTTCCTGAGTGTAAAACATTCTGTGGCCTATCCGAAACTCACTCGAGCCATCTGGGATCTAAACTAAACATGCACGCAATCTAAAAATATCATACGGACTTGCTCGTGCGATCAAATCATGAAAATAACATGTTAAACTATGAATTAAACCTCAAAACTCATTATTTTCTCAAGAACACTTAATGTTCATTATTTCTTAACTGGACGTCTGAATTACGTCAAATGAACTCGATTCTCACCAAATTTCACAGATAGTAGTTAAATAATATAACAAATCTGTACCAGGCTTCGGTACCAAAATACGGGCCCGATACCAATGGTTTCAAACATTAATTTTTTTCTTTATTTCATTAATAATTCAGCAAAACAATTTCTGTCAAAAATTTATTTCTAAAGCTTGGGACCTCATAATTCAATTTCGGGCATACGTCCAAGTCCCATGTTTTACTGCGGACCTCCCGGGATTGTCGGAACACAGATACGGGTCCATTTACTCAAAAGGTTGAATCAAGTCAACTAAAACCAAACTTTAAATTCTAAAAATTAGTATTTCTCATATTTTCACATAAAAGCTTCCCGGTTTCACGCCTGGACAACGCACGCAAATAAGCCTAAAACAGAGTCTTAATTCATAAAGTGACCCCTTGGGTCATCACAATCTCCAGCTCTAAAACAAACGTTCGTCCTCGAACGAATATAGAATATTACCTGAATTGGAAAACAAGTGTGGATATTTATTCTGCATGTCCGACTAGGAATCCCAAGTAGATGCCTCAACGGGTTGACCTTTCCACTGCACTCAAACTGAAGGATAGCTCTTAGACCTGAACTGATGAACCTGCTGGTCTAAAATGGCTACCGGCTCCTCCTCATAAGTCAAGTCTTTGTCCAATTAGACATAGCTGAAATCTAACACGTGGGACAGGTCACCATGATATTTTCGGAGCATAGATACATGAAATACCGGATGAACGGAGGATAACCCTGGAGGCAACGCAACTCTATAAGCTACCTCCCCCACTCTATCAAGAATCTCAAATGGCCCGATATACCTAGGGCTCAACTTGCCCTTCTTCCCAAATATCATGAAACACTTCATGGGTGATACACGAAGCAATACTCTCTCTCCAACCATGAATGTCACATCACGAACATTACGATCGGCATAACTCTTTTGCCCGGACTGAGCTGCACGAAGCCAATCCTGTATAATCTTGACCTTATCTAAGGCCTCCTGAACTAAGTCTGTACCCAATAACTGAGCCTCTCCCGGCTCAAACCACCCAACTGGCGATCTACACCGCCTACCATATAATGCCTCATAAGGAGCCAACTGAATTCTCGACTGATAACTATTATTATAAGCAAACTCCGCTAACGGCAAGAATTGATCCCAAGAACCTCCAAAGTCAATAACACAAGCGCGGAGCATATTCTCTAAAATCTGAATAGTAAGCTCGGACTGCCCGTCTGTTTGAGGATGAAATGCAGTGCTCAGCTCAACTCGGGTACCCAACTCACACTGAACTGCCCTCCAAAAGTGCGAGGTAAACTGCGTACCTCGATCATAAATGATAGATACGGGTACACCGTGAAGGCGAACAATCTCTCGAATATAAATCTCTACCAGTCGCTCCGAAGTGTAAGTACTTGTCACCGAAATGAAATGTGCTGATTTAGTTAGCCTATCCACAGTAACCCAAATGGCGTCGAACTTCCTCTGAGCCCGTGGGAGTCCAACAACAAAGTCCATAGTGATACGCTCCCACTTCCAATTAGGAATCTCTATCTGCTGAAGTAAACCACCGGATCTCTGATGCTCATATTTCACCTGTTGGCAATTCAAACAACGAGCCACATAAGCAACAATATCCTTTTTCATCCTTCTCCACCAATAATGCTTCCTCAAGTCTTGGTACATTTTTTCTGCAACTGGGTGAATGGAATACTCAGAAATGTGAGCTTCTTCAAGAATCAAATCACGAAGGCCATCAGCATTAGGCACACATATAAGACCATGCATCCTCAAAACACCGTCATCTGCAAATGTATCTTTCTTGCACCACCGTGCCAGACTGTGTCCCTAAGGATCATCAAATGCGGGTCATCATCCTGTCGGTATCTGATACGCTGGAATAAGGAAGACCGAGCAACTGTACAAGCTAGAAAATAGTTGCACGAAATATCCAACCTCACGAACTGATTAGCCAACATCTGAATATCTGAAGCTAACAGCCTCTCATCAACCGGAATGCGTCGGCCACCACATTGGTCTTTCCTTAATGATACAAAATAATGACGTCATAGTCTTTCAATAACTCTAGCCATCTCCTCTACCTCAAATTAAGATCCTTTTGCTTGAACAATTACAAGAGGCTACGATGATCCATGTAAACCTAACATGCAACGCCATAAAGATAATGCCTCCATATTTTCAATGCATGAACAATGGCTGCCAACTCTAAGTCATAGACAGGATAATTTTTCTCATGAATATTTAACTACCGAGACGAATATTCTATCACCCTGCCATCCTGCATCAATATTGCTCCAAGCCCAACACGGGAAGCATCACAATATACCGTGAAAGATCCTGAACCTGATGGTAACACCAATACCGGTGCTGAAGTCAAGGTTGTCTTGAGCTTCTGAAAGCTCGCCTCACACTCACCCGACCATTTAAATGGGGCACCCTTCTAAGTCAATCTTTTCATCGGGGCTGCTATAGATGAGAAACCCTCCACAAAACGACGGTAGTATCCCGCCAAACCCAAGAAGCTCCTGATTTCCGTGGCTGAAGTGGGTCTAAGCCAGTTCTTGACTGCCTCTATTTTCTTAGAATCTACCTGAATACCCTCTGCTAACACGACATGACCCAAGAAAGCTACTGAATCTAACCAGGATTCACACTTTTCAAATTTTGCATACAACTGCTTATCCCTCAAAGTCTGGAGTGCTATACGGAGGTGCTGCTCATGCTTCTCCCGACTACGAGAGGATATAAGAATATCATCAATGAACACGATTACGAAGGAATCTAGATAGGGTTTGAAAACTCAATTCATCAAATCCATAAACGCTGCTGGGGCATTAGTCAAGCCAAAAGACATCACCAAAAATTCATAGTGCCTATACCTTGTCCGAAAGGTTGTCTTAGGAATATCGGATTCCCTAATCTTCAACTGATGGTAGCCCGATCTCAGATCAATTTTTGAAAACACCCTGGCACCCTGAAGCTGATCAAATAAATCATCAATCCTCGGCAATGGATACTTATTTTTATAGTAACTTTATTCAACTGCCGGTAATGTATACATATTCTCATCGATCCATCCTTCTTCTTTACAAACAAAACCGGCGCACCCTAGGGCGAGAGAGTAGGTCTGAACGAACCTTTATCAAGCAGGTCTTGCAACTGTTCTTTTAATTTTTTCAATTCTGGTGGGGCCATCTGGTATGGAGGAATAGGGATGGGCTGAGTGCCCAGAGCAACATCAATACAAAAATCGATATCCCCGGCGAGTGGAATTTCCGACAGGTCAGCAGGAAACAATTCGGGAAATTCCGGAACATGGGTACTGACTCTATTGAAGAAATATCAGCATCGGAATCACGAATATGAGCAAAATAAGCCAAACATCCATTCTCAACCATGAGACGAACCTTGGCGTAAGAAATCACCCTACTGGGAGAATGACTAGGAGTCCCTTTCTATTCTAACCGAGGCAATCCCGGCAAGGCTAAAGTAACTGTCTTGGCGTGACAGTCCAAGATGGCATAATAAGGTGACGACCAATCCATGCGCAATATGACATCAAAATTGACCATGTCAAGAAGCAACAGGTCTACACTAGTTTCAAGACCCTCAATAATGACTACGCACAAACAGTATACATGATCTACAACAATAGCCTCCCACACCGGCGTAGACACATAAACAAGGGCACTCAAAGAATCGCCGGGCACAACCAAATACGAGGAAAACTAGGATGAAACATAAGAATAAGTAGACCTCCGATCAAACAAAACTGAAGCATTTCTATTGCAAACTGATATAATACCTGTAATGACAGCATCAGAGGACTTAGCCTGGGGTCTAGATGGAAATGCATATAATCGGGGCTAGGCTCCACCACCTTGAACCATGTCTCTAGGAGGACCTCTGATGGGCGGACCTCCACCTCTAGCGGCCTGACCTCCACCTCTAGCGGCCTGACCTCCACCTCTAACAATCTGTCCTCTACCTCTGGCTACCTGACCCCTACCCCGCTGGCTGGGCAGGCGGTGCTGAAACTATAGCACGGGAATTTTGATATTGAGAATTATCCGATGCATGAGGACAATATCTGCCAATGTGCCTCGGGTCTCCACAAGTGTAACAAGACCTCGGCTGTTGGGACTGCTGGCTGGCAAACTAACCCTGTCGACCAGTATAACCACCCTGAACACTCTGGAGCGGGGTGCACTGATAGGAGCTGATGGTGCACTGTAGACTGGCTGAGTAGAAGGATGCATATAAGAACCGCGGCCACCTGAGGTACCATGTGAAGCCTGAAGTGCTGAATGGAATGGCCTGGAAGAATGGCCTCTACTGAAACTAACCCCGCCTCCAGATGAGGCACCACTGAAACCAATGGAATGGCGAGGCCTTATATCTGATCCCTGACCTCCAATCCCATGAACCGACTCAACCCTCCTGGCCACATTAGCCGCATCCTGAAAAGAAATCTCAGTCTCTGTCTCTTTGGCCATTTGCAAGCAATGGGCTGAGCAAGGCCCTTAATAAATCATCTGACCTTCTCCCTCTCTTTGGGCAACAAGAGAATAGCATGTCTAGCCAAGTCCATGAAACAAGTCTCATACTGGGTCACAGTGATGCTGCCCTGCTGAAGTCGCTCTAATTGACGATGCTTCTTCTATCGAATAGTGATAGGCAGAAACTTCTCCAAAAAGAGATGAGAAACGGATCCCAAGTCAAGGCAGTCGACCCAACTGGTCGAGTCAACAAATAATACCTCCACCATTTCTTGGCGGAACCAGTCATCTGGAAAACAGCAAAATCGACCCCATTGGTCTCCAAAATACCCATATTACGCAATACCTCATGACAACTATCCAGATATTCATGAGGATCCTCTGATGTAGCACCACTAAAATGAACATGGAATAACTTAATGAACTTGTCCAATCTCCACAAAGCATCGGCGGACATAGCTGTTCCCTCAGCAAGCGGTGCTGGAGAAACTGGTTGAATTACCCCAACTGGATTGGCTGCGCGGTTCTGAATCTGAGAAGTAGTCTGAACCAGAGTATGGGTAGCAGAAGTCTGGACCCCACCTCCAGCCTGAGATACGACTGTTGCAACGGGAAATGTGCCAGTCTGGGCCACACCCTCCATAATACCCACTAAACGGACCAAAGCGTCCTGAAGTACTGGGGTGGCAATAAACCCCTCTAGGACCTGAGATGGTCCTGCTGGAAACCCTTCATTAATCTCGATCTAGGGTTCCACAGCTGGGGCGGACGCCTTAGTAATGGGCTGAGTCCTGCCCCTGCCTCGGCCCCTGGCGCGGCCTCGGCCTCTACCCCTAGTAGGAGGTGATGTTGCTGGAGGACCAGAGTGTTGGTCAGCGGAAGAGGAAGCACGTGTTCTCGCAATCTGCGAGAGAGTAGAAGAGGTCAATCAGTATTTGAGATACCAAGAATCGCACGACAGGGTAGTAATAAAAATCTGTTTGTTCCTAACTTCATAGCCTCTGAGAGATAAGTACAGACGTCTCCGTACTGATCCCTCAGACTCTATCAAGCTTGTTCATGAATTGTGAGACATATGCAACCTAGAGCTCTGATACCAACTTGCCACCACCCAAATTCCCAAACCACGGGATCGTGATGACGCCTAACACAATACTTGCTAGGCAAGCCGATGTTAGAAGTGGATTAGCTATTGTTCCTTTGGTTACTTATTTAAACGCAATAAAAACAAATTTAGAATAGATTAAATCTAATGATTTATGATGATTAACATTCCAAAAATAAAATGATGAACAAATAAATAAACTAAACCACAAAATCATGCTAACAGGAAATAATAGTAATTTAAGAATGTAAACAACAACTAATGGGAAAGGAGCATGCGATAGGAAATTTTCAACATAAGGCATGAGGAAAACAATAAGGCAAACACAAATAGTGATCAACAATAATTTTTTCTAGAAATTAAAGATAGAAAGTAAACTTACACGCATCACCCTTTGTGCTTTTACTCTCAGCCTCAACAAATAATAAATAGAACACACGGCATCACCCTTCGTACTTTTACTCTCATCCTCACCAGATTATAATTAAGAATTGCACCACATCACCCTTCGTGCTTTACTCTCTTCTTCCTCTCCTTATAAATAAATGATGCACGACATCACCCTTCGTGCTTTCCACTCTTTCTCACAATATGATTAAGTCATGCACGACATCAGCCTTCGTGCTTTACACTCTTCCTCACAATCTCATCAAATCATCAACAACCAAAAGAAGGGGATTTCACGAGAAACACTATTTCATCATAATTTCTATCACCATTTAATATTTCAATCTCAACTCAATGTTATCAAAGGAATTTCACTAACAACAATAATCATAGATGATGGGCTTTAAGACAACCAGAATAGCAAGAAATAACATTTACTTGCATTGTATGACCTGACCACAACGTACAGGTACTCGTCACCTCACCTATACATTGGATTTAACAAACAAACAGCTAACAAGTAGTCATACAATACCTATTCCCTCAATCTAGAATTAGACACAACACTTACCTCAATTTCACAGGCCACTCACTGCTCAATTATCCCTTTTCCTTTCTAATTCATCTCCAACACACTTGAATCTAATCATAATTAGTTTAATATAATTAATTAATTCTAAAGGAACTAACTTTACTGAAAAATTATGGGTTTTCTAAGTTTTTAAAAAAAAATTAAAACCAGACCCCGAGCCCGCTTGGTCCAAACTCGGGGTTCGAACCAAATTCTGTTTACCCATTCACCCCCGAGCCCGAATATGCAATTTGTTTCGAAGTCCGACCTCAATTCAAGGTCAAAATCCCATTTTTATAAAATCTTATAATTCTACCAAACCCTCAATTTTTACCATATTCTTTATTTTTTATTTAAAAGTGATGAAAAATATTGGGTAATTAAAAGAGTAGAGTTTAGAATTAATTACCTACACTTTGGGGATGAACTTTGGTGAATAAAATCATCCTTAGGGCTTGGTAGTTTGAAAATATGAGAAAAATAGGTCCTGCCCGTTTTAAAATCTGGTTTTATATGATTGGGCAGGCCTTCATCGCGATCGCGATGGGTCAGGCCCAATGGCCTTCATGTTCGTGTTGGATGGGCCGCGTTCGCAGAGCTTTAACTCCATAGGCCATCGCGTTCACGTCCAGGTGGTCACGTTTACGTACAAGAAATGCAATCTACCCTCCCCAAGTCTCATTACACTAGGTGTTCGCGTGGACTAGATCGCGTTCGCGTAGGGTCTCCAACCTGCCCATCGCATTCGCGCTAGGGGTCCCGCGTTCGCATAGAAAGAAAAGGGGCCCCAACGCTTTTACTCTACGCGTTCGCGACTGGGGTAATGCGAACGCGAAGAAGAAAAGGACTGGGCACCAGAAAATAGAAAACCAGCAAACCTTCCTAAGTGTAAAACATTTCGTGGCCTATCTGAAACTCACCCGATCCATCGGGGTTCTAAACCAAACATGCATGCAAGTATAAAAATATCATATGGACTTGCTCGTCCGATCAAATCATGAAAATAACATGTAAAACTATGAATTAAACCTCAAAACTCATCATTTTTCTCAAGAACACTTAATGTTCATTATTTCTTAACCAGACGTCCGAATCACGTCAAATGAACTCCGATTCTCACCAAATTTCACAAATAGTAGTTAAATACTATAACAAATCTGTATCGGGCTACGGAACCAAAATACGGCCCCGATACTAATGGTTTCAAACATTAATTCTTTTCTTTATTTCATTAATAATTCAGCAAAATAATTTCTTTTAAAAATTGATTTCTAAAGCTTGGGACCTCGGAATTCAATTTCGGGCATGCGCCCAAGTCCCATATTTTACTACGGACCTCTCGGGAGTTTCGTAACACAAATCTGGGTCCATTTACTCAAAAGGTTGACTCAAGTCAACTAAAACAAAACTTTAAATTCTAAAAATTAGTATTTCTCATATTTCCACATAAAAGCTTTCCGGTTTCACGCCCGGACTGTGCACGTAAATCTAGGTGATTAAAATTAGACCTTTTTATGGCTAATAAGCCTAGAATGGAGTCTTAATTCATAAAATGAACCCTTGGATCATCACAGTTGTACCGCATGAATCGACTCAGTCGTGCTAATAAAGTAGCACTATAGTACCCCCTAATAGGAAGTACTCTATCGTAGTTTCCAACCGTAAGGTAGGTTCTACGCCTACACCGACACATGTAGTTTTATGACCTAATGAGAAAAAGTATCCAAGGTCAATCTCGGTGAACTTCAGTAACTCCCAAAACCTTTACATTTATCAATGACGATATTCATAGCCGAATCAACTATGTGAGAATAGTTAAATCCAAGATATTTCACAACTCATATATTTCACTTTCAAAATACTACCAGTGATATTCCTCATTTATTTATTTTTAAAATTTGAATAACTTTTCAAGAAAATAATATTCATAGCACTTAAATCTTTTATGATGCAAGACATGGTATAATTCCAACTCTCTCTTCCCTACAAGCTAGGACTCACATTTATAAGCTCAATTTAATCGTGTTTCAATATGAGTTTGGAGAAAAGCTCCGAGGGTAATAAGTTTCAACGTACCTCAAATTGCTTCCAACCTTACCCCAAATGGGCCAATAATGCCAACAAGTCACAATCTACATATACAAATTCACAAAATTCAATAATGCGTCACAACAATACCAACTAAATTAACTAAGTGTTTAACACTTTAATCCAATTTCATAAGTTGAGCAAAAATCTTCATTTCATCATTTGAAGGTCAACCCTTGAATTTTAACCCCAACACTCATTGAATAAACTTGTTATGGGATCTATTCATTCCACTAGAAGCTCAAAATAACATCGTTCAAACAAGACCCAACACTACTCATCATCCCTACCAACCAACTCTTCAATTTCGGGACTAGCTTCTAGGGTTTTATGAATAGATGTTTAAACAAAAATATAACTTCATCAATATACTCTACTACGCCCATGGAGTATAGTACATCATATTGGAGTGAAAAGATTACCTCTTTGTCAAACCCTAAAAAGATTTGAGTTTCTTGAAATGTCCTTGAGATTATCTTCCAAAAATCTATGAATTCCATGATGTTGGAGGTTTAAGAGATGTAATAAATGAACCAAATATATCAAAGAAAGGCATTTAATTCCTACCTTGAAGATGCATTAATGTTAAAGAGATCCTCCTTCTCTCTAACCCCCAAGACCAAGTCCAAAATAATATAATTTCTCTCGCTACGAAATGCTTATAATAACTTCTGCTGTGAGTTTTAAATTACGGATGCTTATTTGCCTGCCTTCACTGCACTTCACTACCTAACGTTGGGTTCCAATTTAATTCGGACGTGATGGAGATGCGACGCATGAAAGTCCATTGTCCATCTCTGAAGCAACATTTTGGTCTTCAACTTTGTTCATTCCATTCCCCAACTTAACATGGTTTCTTTTGTCTTTAATAACGAATTTCCTTGTCTCTCTTCCCCCCCCCCCCCCCCCCCCACTATTTAATATCCTTGTCCCCTTTCTCCCTTTGTTAGCCAACAACCTTTCTACTCTTCTAAATCCTTTTTTCTTTGCCAACTAAAGGCTAGGATTTTAAATCCTTGTTTTCTTATTAAATCCAGTTCTTCAAGTTAGCTAAACACCATTGAGTTCTCATAATTTCGACACTTATGACATAGAAACTTAGTATGCTCCAAATGCATTTGTTGACCTTGTAAACTCGATTAATAAACTATTGACATTATCCCTAAGCATTTCAATAACTTTGTTCCACTCGAATAACTGTGTAGCTCAAATTTAATAAGATAACCTGCATTGATTATGAAAATTCATGGCCATTTACCGGTCTAATATCTTTGGAGTTGAAGAGTATCTCCCTCCAGAAGATGTGCCCCAGCTTCTTCTTCGAACAGTCGCCTCGATGCCCCTGACTGTTTGCGATACAGTTATTGTGGTTGTTTCCCAATTAACTACATGGATGTTTTGTTGCGATCTTCCAGCTGTCCAAGATTTGAGAATAGGACAAAGTGGTGAGTTTTACCCAATAGACAAAAGAATTTTACCCATGGGATAAGATAATGTCATGTCACGTCGACAGGCATGTCACATCAAGTGTCTATTTAGAAATTTTTCTTTTTCTTTTTCTTTTTCTTTTTTCCCTTTTTTTAGTGTTCTTTAACTGTGCGCATGTTTGATCGTGTCCAAATGCACACCTCAAAAGAAATATGAAAATCGTTTGTAATTATAGAAATCCAATTAAGAGTCAGGGTCAAATTTACAGGGAGCTAAGACGAGAGTTAGGGGTATATATTCTAATGTGAGTGATTGAATTATATAGATTGCACTTCCACACAAAAGGTTTATTTTTTATTTCTAATTTTACTCCAATAATTGCAAAATAAAGAAAAAAGACTAGAGATAATTGTTTTTGATATTTTTTCAAGTTGATGAATTGTGACCATTAACTAGTTATTTGCCTAATGAGATAAAAACTATAATGCTTGTTCTGTTGACTGAGATTTGTTATAGCTATCAAACTAAATTACCCACTCAACACCTATCAGTTAGAGAGTGGTTTTGCGCAATTTGACTTTCTCAAGACCAAATGGGTATCACGCAAAACAATTGATAAAAGCTCAAGTCGGGTTATTACTATCTCTATGTTGAACCCTTTAATTGGGTTAATCAATCTCTCAATTGACCCAATTCCTTGTTAGCTAAGTTATCCTAGACTGGTCTCTCTTTCTCAAGTAGAGACTAAGTCAAGTAGGCATGAACTAATGTTTGCAACCATTAATTCCACAGTTAAAGCATGAACTAAGCTAAATAATAAACACCCAATTATAAATAAGTACTAAATTAGATACCCATAAGGTTTACATGCTAGAACTGGGTCACAACCCTAGTAAAAGTCTAGCTACTCATACTTGAGTTTGAATAAAATAGAGAATAAAGACTAATTAAACTCATAATGAAAGCTTAAAATGATTAAATCTATTATAAAATACACCAAAGAAAAGTAAACTTCCAAAAATGGCAAAGAAAAACGACAAAGAGAAATATCTACAGTAATTGCAGAGGTTTAAACTTGACATAATTTTGTGAAACTCATCTATTTATACAAGGCATAAAATCTCGGACAAAAATACCCATCGGGAGGTTCTGCGGCCGCACAATTCCATGTGAGGTCCGCAGATTTCTTTATCTGGAAGAAGCTGGAGTTCTGCGTCCACATATTTCTGAATTGCGGCCACAACGTAGCTTTTCTGCGGTCCGCAAATTTAGAGTTGCGGCCGCAAAGCAATCTTCTGCGGCCGCACAAATCTTGTGCAGTCCGAAATTCTCTGAGGCTATGGACTTGGTCTTTTTGCATACTCTTTGATTTTGATCCTTAAACCAGTTTTTGCGGCCGCACAATTCATGTGCTGACCAAAATTTGGCCTTTTGGGTCCGTACAATTCATGTGCGGACCACAATATGAGGCTCTGTACTTGGTCTTTTTGCTTTCTCATCTTGATCCTTAGCCTAGTTTGTGCAGCTGTACAATTCATGTGCGGACCGCAATTTGCACAAATGTTTGCTGATTTTTCCTTCTTTGTTTGCTGCCGCAAATGGAATTCTGCAATCTGCAATTTCTTTTGCGGATCGCACATTGTGTGTTTCTATGCCCTTTATTGCCTTGTGCTTAGACTGCTCCCTTTTTAGTCGGATTTCATCTAAGGAACCCAACTTCCAGCAGTCCTGCAATTTTCATAATTTTATTAGTTTCGTGAGCACAATTCAATGCTTTTAGACTAAAATAAAAGCTAAAAGGCACCAATAACTAGTCAAAATCCCCACTTATCAACTCCCCCAAACTTAAGTCTTTGCTTGTACCCAAGCAAACAATTTAGTTTTCACCTCCAAAATTTAAGGGTCATTTCAGCGAGTCAAAGGTAAGTCATCAACACATCAGTTTGGACCAACAATTACCCACACGACTTATGTATTATCAACAAGGCAACAAGTTAAACATTTATGCACATATAGTTCCTAATTGACATTTGAGCATCAACATTTGACTTTACTCATTAAGGACTCTTTTTGTGCCTTGATACCTTTTTTAATTTCCTCGTCTCTCCCAAAACTTACATTTTAGCCAATTTTTTCACAAGAGTATTAAGGAAAGCTCGGGTGCCAAGAAAAGGTCACGACAAAATGGGTAAAGTCTTGTAACATGGTTATCAAATGAGAAAGGCTCGAGGCTCAAATGGGTTGACTAGGGATAACAACATTGGTAGGCAATAAAATCTTCAAACGGGCCAAGAAAAGCCTACAATCACTTCTCAAGCCAATCAAAACTTAGGATTTCACCTTGAAACACATTCGGGACAAGTTCTAGACCTTTCGGATGGGTACTTGGACTAGAAACAAAGTATCTCACCCCTCACGCAACTGGGTTGTTAAACAAGATGGAGTCGAGGGCCCACAACGATCACATTCAAGATTGAAAATCATTAGGGTTCAAATAAACCACTCAATGGTTGCCAAAGTCAACATAAGAGTCACAAAGTCACTAACTAGAGGTTTCTTTCAAAAACCTTGTTTCTAACCATAAACACGTAGTTAAGTGTGTTAGTATCAAATAAAGGATGTTTGACTCTTAGAGCATGTCTTAATTAGGTTTTTTTTATTCATTACTACTACTACAATTATTATTGTAACACCAAAAACGGACTCATTCCCTTAAGAACGTTGTCACGCCATCCATTGCTGGGACGAGTCATCCGGTTCACACAACAACTACCTTTGGAAAGAACCATGACATTAAGAAACCCAAAGGCTTTTATCTACTAAAAATAAAATAAGCTACTAAAACAAACAAAGAATCTACTAACTCAAACTAAGAACCAATGATAGAACAAAAATAAAGAAGCTAATAAAAAAAACTACTGAATATACATAATGAGAGAAAAAGAGAGAATATATATAGATAAGAAAGAGAAAGAAAATAATATCATGTTATTACAGGCCAAATGTCTCAGAATGTATCAAATATCATTAAAATAAACTCCAAATCTGAATAAAAATAAGCATTCTCCCCAAATGCTTAACAAAATAAGAGTAAAAGAGGGGAAATAGTGACGAAAACTCCTTATGGCTCCTTGGACACCTCAATGTCCACAGCAAGTCACCGCCCACAATCTAATCTAACAGGATCTCATCATCCTCAACTCTGGGTGTGACTGGGTTGGTGAACATCTGATGCACTACTTTGGCAGTGTCGGCAGTAGAGCCTGGCTCCTCAAACTGGCCAGCTGGTGCCACCGGTGCTGATTGTGCTGCAGCAACTGGGTCTGAAGGGTGTGGTTCAATCGACATGTCAAAAAGGATATCTCTGATTGCAGCAAGCTTGGTCACCTGTCTCTGGAGCTTGTCCACTGACTTCTTACTGCCGGGGACTTTCTCATCGTCTTTACATATTTGCCCAGCTCTTCGACCACTGACCTGTGTTGTACCAAGATAGCATGATGGTGTTTTGGTTCTCTAGGAGCTTCTTCAATATCTCATCAACTGTCAGGAGGAACTGAGGTGCCTGAATAGCAGACTGTGTTGCATCAACACTGGATAATTCAAACAACTTTGCAGTTGTTGTTTGCATCCAGTTGTTGAGGCTTGCCAATGTCTGGGAGACTCGCAACACAGAAGTGAAGCAGTATGCATGGGCATAGGCTCCAAAGACGAAGTGGAAACTGTGGTAGGAGCTGCAAAAAGGGCTGTGGATGATGGTGGAGTCATAGCTACGACACTGGAGGAAGGCTCCGCCGAAGTAGATGGGACATCAACTTTCTCTGCAACTACCACAACTGGCTTACCAGATTGGCCTGTGGTGATAGACAATCGACCTTTTCTCTTCGGGTTGCTTGCTTCCATAAGTGAGTACCATGAGAAAGGTGTGATCGGCCTCACCTTCGTATTAAAATCCTTTGGTTCCACCCCCGCATCTGTAAGATACTCTGTAATGGTGTTGGGGTACGGGTAGGAAGAACCATCCTGCCGCGCGATCACGAAGATGTTGGCCGATGTGACGTCACCCACATTGATAGGGTACCCGACAATGATAGAGGCAACTAAGACTACCCGAGGAATCGGCAAGTGTGTCTCATTTTGACTTGGGTCGAGTTTGCTGCAAACAAATGATTGCCACCCTTTTGCTTCGAAGCTTAGTGTACTCCGTTGAATAGGAACCCCAGCGTGATCCAAGGTGGTGATGATCCTGGTGCAGCTACAATCTCCATTAACCAAGGACTAACTACATCCCTAAATACACACATTTCATAGTATTCTTTTGGCTCCATATCATCAAAGTCCAAGTATGTGTTCATTGTATGCTGGTGAAATCGCACTTTGATATTTCTCACTTTGTCACATTTGTCCCCTTTTTAATATGTGCCACATTGGCGTAGAATTCCCAGACAAGGTATTCCTTAGCATCCCTCACACTCTAGGTAAACCACATCCACCCTTTACGCTCCCTAATGCCTTAGCACGGCCGGGTTGTATCTCTCTAGATCTGTCAATAAGAACTGTCGTTCAAGGGTTAGTGACCTCGCGGGCCACCAAGCGCAGAAATTACTGAAAGCTTCTTGGCTGACGAATCAGCCCTCCCAAACCTTTTTCTTCTTTGTTCTTTCAATCCTAGCAGATCTGACTTCTGCCCCTAAGCGATCATTGGGGGTTTCATGAACTGATGTATTTGGTGCCTCCGGGGCAGGTGTAGTAGATGGCTTAGAAGCCCGACTAGCACTTCACGGGTGCTTGGAAGTCCTATGGGATTTGGAAGACTCGTCCCTGAGTGATATCTCCCTGGCGGCCTTGACTGAACAGTTGGATTCTTTTGTAAAGAGGCTAAGTTTCCCTCTAATACATCCCTAGACAGAGTGTATGAACTCGTCTCGGAGAGATCTCCACCTCTCCCTCTGCCGGTTATAGGTTTCTTTGTGATTGTTCTTTGTTAGCCAAGGGGTAAGGCACTCTTGCCTCGACCCCTAGAAGGTTCACCCCTCCCTTTAGAAGTATCACCTCTACTTCTCGACCGAACCATTATCTGTATCAAGTAGAATCAGTTGTTAGTGGAAATTCAATGTTCAATCAGACACAGGAGATTTACAAGAAAACACCAAAAACACACTGAAGGTCACAATTAAATCATGCTTTCAAGATGAGGAACTATGGTCTGCAAATTTTTCTTTGCGGCTGCAAATGATGCCTTGCAGACCACACAATTCTATCTTGTGGCTGCAGATCGGAATTGCGGTCCGCACAATTTTTCTTACAGCCACAACTTAGACACTCATAATATGCCCACTCTCCGATGACAGCGAATTGGTGGATGTGCGGCGCAACAAGTTTTTTGCGGTCCGCACAATTTGTCTTACGGCTGCACATTTGAGTCACAAATATGTAAACTCTTCGATGACAGGACAAGGGCAGTTTTGCGACCGTAATTGGATTTTGATAGTCCGCACAATTTTCTTTCGGTCGCACACCCATTCTTTACTGAAGTTGCCCTAGACTCAACTTTTGCGGACCGCACAATTCTAAGTGTGGCCGTGGAATTCAAAGAATTATGGACCATTCATAACTTTTATCTAGGGCTTGCAATTCCTGTGCAAATTTTACATGGTAACAACATACAAGCATGGAAATACATTGACCAATTCCTCATAGAGCATGTACTCGTTAACCCACTACAAATATACCCCACATGAATGAACAATTTAGTTCTACTGACAAAAGGCCTAAAACTAATTAAAAGGCTATAAATTAAACTAAAAAAATGCAAAAATCTAACAATGAATTTAAGCATGCCAGATATGAATGA
The DNA here is from genome assembly GCA_005239505.1 of Nicotiana paniculata. Taxonomy (NCBI): domain Eukaryota; kingdom Viridiplantae; phylum Streptophyta; class Magnoliopsida; order Solanales; family Solanaceae; genus Nicotiana; species Nicotiana paniculata. The sequence goes on from ML336261.1 coordinate 121,464, forward strand.
ATGCAAGAATGAGTGATCAACATTGTTGGGTGAGCAGGAAGATGATTTACCAAGAGATTTAAATTTAGTGCTAGTTTGTGCTCAGAGAGGGAAAAATGTAATAGTTTCCTTAACTCTCTATTTATTATTGATTTTCTAAAGGAAAGAGGAGTGAGTGCGGTTACAAAATTTCAGTTGCGGTCCGTACTCTGTTACTTAGTGAGCTTAAACCATCATTTTGTCTGCGGTTTGCAGAATTTTGTGTGCGACCGCATATCCCTTGTTGTGGCTATAAATTTTCTGTTACGGCCACATATCGACCATTTTTCTGATAGACCAACTTCAGAAAGTTATAATTTTCCACCTTCCACTTGTGCGGTCCAATGACAATTGTGCATCCGCAGAGAACTTTTGCTACAACAACTATAAATGTGCGGTCCGCACAATTCAAATTGCGATCCGCAAAACTTTGCATGCTTAGCATGATTTTTGTCAACCGTTACTGTAAAGCACACTCATCCCTGTAGCACACTTCAAATCAAGTTAGTACAAAAATAACATCTAACAACAAAAGAAGAAAATAAAAGAAAAAGAAACATGGGTTTTTTCCCAAAAAGCGTCTGATTTAATGTCGCAGCACGATGCAGAATACCATCAGTTGAAATGAATGACCGCCACAACGTGGCAATCTCCAACCTTTCCCAAATAGTGCTTCATATGATGGCCATTGACTCGGAATACCTCATCGTTTTTGTTCTTCAAGTCAAATGCACCAGAAGGCGTCACACCCACAATTTCAAAGGGACCACTATATTTAGACTTTAGCATTATGGGAAACATCCTCAACCTTGAGTTGAACAACAATACGAGGTCTCCCATCTGTAACTCTTTGTTCCATATGTATTTGTCATGAAGATATTTCATCTTTTCTTTGTACAAGGACAGACTTGCACAAGCATGGTACCGGAACCCATCCAATTCATTCAAATATGCAACCCTCAAGTTAGCTGCTACATCCCAATCAAGATTCTACTTCTTTAGAGACCACATGGCTTTGTGCTCAAGTTCCATCGGAAGATGACAAGCTTTGCCGAGCACCAACCGATATGGTGACATTTCTATAGGTGCCTTATAAGCCGTCCGATAAGCCCATAATACATCATCAGACTTCTTGGACCAATCCGTCCGGTTAGCATTCATTGTTTTGGAAAAAATATTCCTTATCTCTCGGTTGGAGACTTCCACTTGACCACTAGCTTGTGTATGATAAGGAGGAGTCGTAGTGCTCGAAATCAATCCTTGGTTGCTTGGGCCTAGGAGACCACTTGGTGATTATGCTAGACCAGTCTACAATCAAGGTTTATCAAGTGTTAAACCATCTCGAATTGCAGCAAACAATTTCAAGTTGAAGCAAGGTTTGCTCCAAACCCTTAAGAATTGATGTGTTTTTAGAGGGAAGCCAAACGAAGATCTAAATACACATCTAATGGACTTCGAAGAGATTATGAACACCTTTCAATACAATGGTGTTTCACAAGATGCAGTGCAATCAAGGACATTCTCCTTCACACTCAAAGATGATGCAAAGCAGTGGCTTCAAAGCTTGCCCACAGGATCAATAGGAACATAGGAGGAGATGACCAAAAAATTTCTTGATAAATATTTATCCTCAGCTAAAACGAGCAAGTTTAGAAGAGAAATCCATAACTTCTGCCAGAAAGAGAATGAAATTGTTTTTGAAGAATGGGAGAAGTTGAAGGAGATTGTTCGAAAGTGACAACATAGTGAAACTGAACTCTAGATGCAACTCCAGGTCTTTTGGGATGGATTGACACCGGCCTCATGTAGAACATTGAGCAATGCAGTTGAAGGCCCCTTGATGAAGAAGACTCCAGAGGAAATAGTCACAATTCTTGATGAGTTACTTGAATATGCAAATCAGTGGCCCTCTGAGAATGCTGAAAGAAAAATATCAACTGGTGTTCACTAAGTTGATACGAACACATCTGTGTAGGTACAACTTGATGCTATGGCCAAAGAAATATAGAATCTAACCTTAGCCTCGATACAAAGTGAGCCTCACACAACTTGTGATATATTTGAAAGAGGACACCCTACTCATGAGTGTCAGGCCTCAACTAAGGAAGTGTATGCATTGGGTCAGAGGCACCCCGGTTTTTCATGGTGTTCACATGGGAGTACCGCGAATGCATGTCAAAAAATTAACTCTAGAACCCAGGGATAAGGAGATCCAGCTTATGAAAATCAGTAGCGACAACAATTTTAGCCTCAACAACCTATTCATCCTGGTCTAGAGGATCTAATGAAGGCTTTCATTATCAAGACAGATTAGAGGATGGACGCTCATGGAGCAGCTATCAAATAATTGGGAACTGGTCTTCGAAACCTGGAAAGACAAGTGGGACAGATTGCAACAATATTATCTAAGAGGATTTTAGGTACTCTCCCCGCTGACACTGAAAAGAATCCCAAAAAATAAGTGAATGCTATAACCTTGATAAGTAGGCAAGTATTGAAGGATCCCACCTCAGTCCAAAAAGATGTGATACTTGAAAAAGAAGGTGGGGAGCAGCTGAAGAAAGATGTTGATAAAAAGAAGAAGGGCCAGATAAAATATGAGAAAAAGAAGAAGGGAGAAACTTCAAGGAGGAAGGAACACAAATGTGCTGGAATAGGTCACGTGAACTTACTATTTGCAGAAGCGCTCTCACAAATGCCTACTTATGCCAAATTCTTGAAGGAGATCCTTTCGAAGAAGAGGAAGCTAGAGGAGACTTCAGTGGTGAAGATCACAGAGTATTATAGCACGATATTGCAAAAAAAAAACTCCTCTATAAGTGTGAAGATCCAGGGAGTTTTAGTGGTCCTTGCTCTTTAGGATCTATTAATTTTGATAAATCTTTATGTGATTTTGGTGCCTCACTTAATTTAATGCCTCTATCTATTTACAGGAAAATAGAGAAGGAGGTTGGAGAGATAAGGTCGGTGCCAATATCTTTGCAACTGGAAAACCATACGACTTTAATACCCGAGGGGATAGTGGAAGATGTGTTAGTTCTGGTGGATAAGTTCGTATTTCCTGTAGACTTTATAGTGGTGAATATGGAGGAGAACAAGGATCCCCCTTATCATAGGAAGACCATTCTTAGAAATGGTAGAGAAATATTTAATATACACGAGAGGAAACTCATGCTTAGAGTGGATGAGGAGACGATGACTTTTGATATGAATGTAGAAAAGGGGGTGCAAAAAGAAAAACCAGCTGCGAGTGTTGAGTGGAAAGTGAAGGGCTCAAAAGAGAAGGTTGCGGTGAGTGGGAAAGATAAGTGTGGGGTGTACCCAAAAAAGTATGAGAAGAAGCTATATGCATGGATGTGAACATAAGGTCAAAGGAGAGTAATGGAGCCCGACTTCAACTAATACCCCGACTAGATGTTCAGAGAAGTTTCCAAGATTTGAAGAGCACAAAACACACACTTAAATTCTGCTCGCTAGTCAAATATAGTATAGTATAATATCGTATCCAAAGAGATTGGATTTAAACAGTATTATCATAGTTTATAGCTTGATTTCTATCCAAGATTATCAGAAGTTCATAATTATGTGATTTACACTAAAATTAACTAAGAATCTAGAGCTAATTGAAAATGACAATCTAAACAAGGATAAGAAAGGAAGTTATCAGTGGGAGAAGATAGGGTTTCGATAGGATATGTGCAAATTGTTTGGTATCTAACTCTATATAATTCACTTCTAACATTTAAGTGAGTCTCTCGAATTCACTCAATTATTAGTTCAAACGTTTAGTACAAACTCCTCTCTAGATTAAGTCTTAACCTCATAAGATGAACAAATTTAAGCACGTGAAGATATGCAAGAATGCGTAGTGAATTGGTCTTTAGGAGAACCTCTCTAGAATATCCTTTGAACTAGGTTTAATCAATGATTCAACTAGACTCTTTCAATTACTAAGAAGAATTAATGAACTCAACCAACAAGTTAATGCAAAGATATCACAAGTTATGCGTCTCTCGATTATATGAACTAGTGAATATAGATGCACAATTAAATCATCCAAAATGCTTCAATACATAAAAACAAGAATTATAATCCACTAACAATCATCAATACAACAAATTCATCAAACCCTAAAGAGAACTACTCCATAGATAGGGAGCAGTTCATCACAAATAAAGTTAAAGTAATAGAAAACATAAATTCAATCCAAACTCGTGTCCTGAGTGAGGAAGGAATGATGAAATCCTTATGCTCGTGTTCTTCCCACTTCTGCTTAGCCTCCTTAGGTCGTATAAGTGTCAAAATCCCAGGAAATAATATTTTTCCATGTATTTATACCAAGTAGGGTCGGGCCCAGGCAAAACCACCTTCTCTTCGGCGAAATAGGATTTTCACACTATAAAATTTGCACAGGCATGCCTCATATGGCGACGCTCCATGTGGGGAATTAGTGGGGAAATACAGAGAGCTCAACTTCTATCAAGCAGCCAAAAATACACTGATGTGTCACATTGCGCCTCACACCTTGCGTCGCACTAGTGCAAATTTCTCAAAGTATGGCTCAAATCTTGCGTTTTGATGTTCATACTTGCTCCTTGATCCCCAAAAATGATCCTGACTTAATCACTTGGGATTATACTCAGACTTCAAAGCTCCAAAAACCTCGAATTAGCTCCATAACATCTACATCACTCGAAATCATTCCTACAAGGCATAAAACACAAAATAAGTGCAAAACACTCCCAATTAAAGCCCAAAACAAGTAAAGTGCGGTATATTAGAGTGAAATAAGAAGCTTAAAAACGTGATTATAGCCGACCATCAGGTAGAAAACTTCGGGGCCAAGATTTGTGAATAGGACAAAGATGTGAGTTTTACCTAATGGACAAAAGGATTTTACCCAGGGTGTAATATAATGTCATATCTCATCGATTGGCATGTCACATCAAGTGTCTAGTCAAACCTAATGTCATGTCAAATCAAATATTTACGGGACATTAATTTGACCGGACTGGATCCATATTTGAATATAAATTCTACTAGCTTCCATGTAACTATTAAATTGTGCTATAAATTAGAAAGTGATAATTTAATCAAGAGATCTTGTAGTATTTGTTTAAAATATTAACTACTAAGATGAAGTGGTAATTATTATTTTATTTTTTAAATGACAATAAATTGATAGACTATCCTAATATTTGAAAAATAGGATAATTATCAATAAATTGTTTGAAATTTTGAAAAATGCACAAAAATGGTGGTATTTAACTAATTGCAATAAAATGATAGAAATTCTCATATTTTGTAAGAATAGGAATAATTATCAATAAATTGCATTAAAGCTAAATAATGTGAAAAAACTATATTTTTTTATCATTTTTTATTAGGAAGCCTACATAAGTTAATTTCTAAATACAGTTGGTCAAATTGAGTGTCAACAATTGTCATTTAAGAGGGGTTTGACCTAAGACCTTGTTCCCTAGATGTAACTATAAAATAGTGAGCTCTACTATCATAATGGGAGACAAATTTTCTGACAAACATATACTATACTTCATCAAAAGCTCAAATAAAATCTTACTTTCTTGCTTATTTGCACTGTTCTTATTGCTCCCGGTAGCTCCGCGCCCGGAACCAAGATATTTGTCGTTTATTTCAATTTCAATTTTAAGCATAAGTCTTATATTTCTCTCTAATTCATCTGTTATTATTGGATCAAATTAATTCACTTGTCTATAAACCATCTATATATTTAACTGTACCGTTTTACGGAAAAACAGTATGCACCCATCGTGGGGTATAGACAGTTGTGCAATTGAATTGATCCCTGCATCTATTACTAACTTGTTTGATTCTTTGTTCTTAGCAAAAAATCATTAAAAATGGCAGAAAATGGTGTTAATAACACCCACAACGTTGAGGCCCAAGGAAATCAACCTCAGCACGAAGGTTCCATAAGAAATACCTGCAACGAGGGGAACGAAGCCACGTCGGTTCATGACAGGCAATATCCATGACATGCTCGAGAGGCAACCCCTAATGATGCTGAAGATGAGCATGTCATTGAAATAGTAAGGATCCTGAGGGAACAATAAAGGGCCTTTATAGGACATCTCTTGCTGCAGGATCAGGTCATGACGGAATTAAAGCAGGCGTTATTGGATGCTTCTAAAAATGCATGGATAAGGTGAAATTCTTCCCGCTTATCCCGTGAATCAAACAGCGCAAAGGGTCGATAACAACACCCCAAGGGGCGAAGTCAGCTTTGACAGGGTTGTGGGAATGATGGCGGATCTAGTAAAAACAATGAGAATTACCCTCTTAAAATTGAAATCATGCGATTCATGAGGCAGATAAACACCTGAATGGACAAAATTCCAGTCACACCCCTAGTATTGAAAAGACCGGATTCAAAGAAATACACCAGATGCCGTTCAAACCAAGTGTGACACTAGAGTTAATCCCAAAGCGATTCAAAAGACCAGATGTGTAGAAGTATGATGGGACTTAAGATCCCCAAGAGCATATCACCACCTATACAATAGCGGTGAAGGGAAACGATTTGGCTCTGCACGAGATTGAATCAGTCTTATATGAACAAATTCAGGGAGACCCTCACAAAGGGAGCCCTGACATGGTATTAACTTTTGCCCGAGCACCCATAGATTCCTTCGAGATGCTCGTGGACACTTTCATTAAGGCTCATGCTGGAGACAGGAAGGTACACGCCTGAAAGGCCTACATATTCAGGATTGCACAAGGAGAATATGAGTTTATGTGGGAGTCTATAACCAGATTCCAAAAGAAAAGAATGTTTCTAATGGCCGTACCGGATGAGTGGGCAGCTGAATTTGAGGAGCTCTGATGCTTCCCAGAAATTGAAGGAACGTGTGCTCGAGTTCCAGGAGACGACATGGGAAGATGTTCACAACCGGTACGAATCAAAGATAAAGAGAAGTCAAGAGGCGATTTCACTCGGATGGACGGTTTCCAAGGGTCCTATTTTTAACCTATGTACAGGCCGAAGGTCGTGATAGAGGTTTCTGGTCGGCAACTAGATTCACCACAGACATGAGAGCTGATCGTGGGAACAACAGGTCATTGCAAGACAAGGAGACGCCAAGTTCTCAAGATTCCTTCTATCTCAGGCTTTCTGAGTACAACTTTAACATCATCGTAGTAGAGCTGGTGTCCGCTATGAGGAATATCAAAGAGGGAGGCACCGTTTCAAAAGCCATTGAGGTCTGATCCAAGTCAAAGAGATCCTAATTTTTGGTGTGAATATCACGGGACCAATAGTCACATGTAGGGGAATGTCGAGTTTACACAAGGAGGTGGTGAAATTTCTAAAGAATGGTCATCTCAGAGAACTTTTGAGTGATCAGGCTAAAAATAACTACGTTCGCAATCGTGATAATGCAGAACCTTCAAAAGCAGAAGAATATCCCCCATGCCTGACGATCAACATGATTTTTGAAGGGAACAAGATTAACAGGGTTACATTCTTAGTGACACACGTCATGAGACTCTGGGAAGCCGCTGAAGACGACATCACTTTCATAGAGAAAGACAGGTGGATTGCTGCTACCGCACGCTGATGCGTTGGTAATTTCTTTAAACGTCTTAGATTTTAAAATTAAATGTATTCTAGTGGAACCCAGGAAGTTTGTCCACCATCATACAATGGAGGGTGTTGGAACAAGCCAAGCTCACTAGAAGCATTATTCCCGCCACAAAGCTCCTCGTCGTGTTCAACCTAGCAAGTGTGACAACCTTGAGAAGAAATCCTGCTGCCCACAAATGCTTAAGGGGTGATGAAGACGACCCTTTTCGAGGTGGTGGACGGCGATATGGGCTACAATATTATCCTGGGTAGACACTGGTTGCACGAGATGAATGTTGTACAATAGACATATCACCAATTGCTAAAATTCCAAACTCCCGAGGGAATTAAACAAGTATGAGCTGACCAACTAATAACGGGGGAGATGAATGCAATCTCAGCCTCCAGTAGCAAAGGCAAGGAGCCTACGACATAGAAATTATAGGAACCGGCGTCTGTTCCCAAACCGAGCGAAGTCAACCAGGGGGAAGAGTCATGGGAATCCCATCAGGTGCCAAGGTATTTTCAGGTACAAGAAGATACGAACGCAATGAAGTCCACAACAGAAGAACTTGAATAAGTTGCATTATTCAAAAAATTCTTGGAAAGGAAGTTCCACTTGGGGACATGACTGCACCCTAAGCTCCGGTCTGGATATTGAATTTCTCAAGTTTAATGTCGATTGTTATGCATGGTCGCGTGCGGATGTGACAGGTATCCCACCAGAAGTAGCCGTGCATAAGCTAAGCCTGGACCCAAACATCCTTCTGGTAAGGAAGAAAAAATGTCCTTTGCCGAGGCCAGAAACAAATTTTTCAAAGAAGAGCTAACTCGCTTGCTTGATATAGGTTCAATTCGAGAGGTAAAGTATCCTGATTGCGTAGCTAACATAGTAGTAGTTCCAATGAAGAATAATAAATTCTGCATGTGTTAGATTATAAGGACTTGAATAAGGCATGCCTAAAAGACTCGTTCCCATTGCCAAACATTGATCAAATTATCGATGCAATGGCCGGGCACGAGTTGATGAGTTTTTTCGATGCTTATTTTGGGTATAACCAAATCAAGATAAACCCGGAGGATTAAGAAAAAACTTCGTTTATAACAAACTTTGGCACATATTGTTAGAATGTGATGCCTTTCAGGCTAAAGAACACTGAAGCCACTTATCAGCAGCTCGTGAACAAAATGTTTGAGAATAAAATAGGGAAAACCATGGAAGTTTACATAGATGATATGCTTGTTAAGTCTTTGAATGCAGGTGATCATCTTAAACACTTGCAAGAGACTTTTGACATCTTATGGAAGCACAATATGAAGTTGAACCCCGAGAAATGTGTGTTTGGGGTTAGCTCTGGTATGTTCCTAGGATTCATGGTGTCACAAAGGGGATAGAGTTGAACCCAAATTAAATTAAAGCCATCAAAGACATCCTGGACTAGTTGTCAAGCATGAAGGCGTGTCCAAAGGTTGACAGGAAGATTGGACGGTTTGAGCAGATTCATTTCCAGGTCTTCAGAGAAATGCAATCAATTCTTCTCGGTTCTTAAAAAGAAGAACAACTTTGAATGGACCCCATAATGTTAGCAGGCTTTGAGGGATTTGAAAAGGTATTTTTCAAGTCCTCCGTTACTATCAAAACCGGAGGAACGCGAACAAATTTTCATCTACTTAGCGGTCTCGGAGATTGCGGTAAGTGTTGTTTTAGTCCGTGGGGTAGAAGGCCCACAATATCCTATTTATTATGTTAGTAAAATTTTAACGAGAGTAGAAACTCGCTACCCATATCTGATAAAATTGACCTTATCCCTCGTAGTCACCACTCAAAAACTAAGGCCTTATTTCCAATGTCACCCAATAACTGTGGTGACCACTTTTTCCCTGTAGAATATTCATCATAAGCCTGAACCTCATGTAGGATGGCCAAATGGGCCGTCAAAATATGCGAATTTGACATAGAGTATAAACCTAGGACTGCGATTAAGTCACAAGTATTGGCCAACTGCATGGTCGATTTTAGTCCAAGACTGTTGCCTTTGGCCACCAAAGAATAAGTAATGGTGTTAGAATGGACATAAGGAGTTTGGAACTTGTTCATGGATGGAGCTTCCAATGCAAAGGGGTTCGCAAATAGCATAATACTAATGACACCTTCAGGAGAAACCCTGAGGCAGGCCATAAGAATCGTTCCTTAAACTAACAATGAAGTGGAGAATGAAGCTTTGATTGCACGACTCGAGCTGGACCGAGGACTGGATTCCGAGGTCATCGAAATCAAGTGTGATTCTCAATTGGTAGTATATCGGGTCTAAGATATCTACGAAGCCAAAGAGAAACGCATGCAACAATACGTAATGAAAGACCAAACTATGCTTGCTAGGTTTCGAGAGTGGTCAACTACGCATATCCCAAGGGAAGAGAATGTAGAATTAGATGCACTAGGTAACCTTGGTTTGCCTATGGAAATGAAAGGATCGGACTCCGGAACGATCGTACAACATATGCACTTGGTAATGGACGTAGATAGATATTAAGAAGTAAACGTGACTAATTTGATCTGGGACTGGAGAAACCATATTAGTGACTATCTCGAGCACGGAAAATTGCCTGAAGATCCCAAAGAATCTCGGGAACTACGCACTAAAGCAACTCGATACAGCTTACAAGGGGTCAATTGTACATAAGATCTTTCCAATGCCCATTGTCCCGATGTTTGGGAGCCTCCGAAGCTAATTATGCTATGCGAGAAGTCCATGAAGGGATTTGCAGAAACCATTCAGACCCAGATTCCTTAGTATTAAAAGTAACTAAGGCAAGATATTATTGTCCCCAGATGGAGCAAAACGCCAAAGTCTATGTTTAAAATGTGATAAATGTCAATGTTATGCACTGATGGTACATCAACCGACAGAGAAATTACACTCAATTTTTTCCATGGCCGTTCATGAAGTGGGGAATGGATATCGCCGGACCATTGACCCTAACCCCCGACAAGGTAAGGTTCCATTTCGTTTCAACTGACTATTTTTCTAAGTGGATTAAAGCAGGTCCTCGCCAGAATATCGGCGAAGGTGAAGTAGTAGATTTCTTGTGGAGAACATAATTTGCAGATTTGGGATACCAAAAGAGATATCCTGCAACAATGGACATGTAGGCGCAAAAGTAACAAAGTTCATTGAAGACTTGAAAATCAGATCATCACCTATCATTTGAGCGCAAACGACCAAGCAGAATCAACGAACAAAATGATTATACAAAGTCTTAAAAAGAGATTGGAATCTGCTAAAGGTAAATGTCCTCAAGAGCTGCCAGGTGTCCTATAGGCGTATCGAACAACGGCCTAATCAAGTACGGGGGAGACTCCTTTCTCTCTTGTATATGGAGCAGTCACCCTGATCCTGATGGAAGTATGGGAACATACCCTAAGATATTTCTAGGAAAATGAAGAAGCAAACAATAAAGCAATGTGAGTCAATTTGGAGCTGCTCGATGAACGCAGTGACTTGGGGCACGTAAGAATGGAATCCCTAAAGCAGAGAATAAAAATAATTATAATTGAAGAGCCAACCTCCGTTATTTCAAAGTGGGAGACTTGGTTTTAAGGAAGGTAACTCATAACACCAGTAGCTCAATGCCGGGAAGCTAGGTCCGACATGGGAGGGACCCTACCGAATTTCAAATGTCATCGGGCAAGGGTCATACGAGTTAGAAAACCAAGATGGAGAAAAGTTTACAAGAAAATGGGACATGGAACACCTCAGGAGATACTATTGCTGATAAACTTCGCCTGTACTGAAAGTATGTGCTGCACTCTTTTTCCCTTCGTCCAGTTTTTGTTCCAATTGGGTTTTTCTAGCAAGGTTTTTAATGAGGCAAAAATAGAAAGCATACTACAAGGGAATATTTGGCATAAGTAATAAGACCTTTAAATGACAAGGCACACAAGAGAAGAACCCCTACGAAGCTGTTAGCTAGTCTTTTGCTCTATGGCAAAGTTCTTACTGGAAGTAAAATTTTGCCGTCGACCAGATATTACCCAAATGTTCACAAGTATAAGCCACTAGGGGACTGTTAGATAATCTTTGGCTCGTTAGCATAAATTCCTAAGGGGGTGTGATGTTTTCTATCGATCTAAAGATTATCTAGCAATTCACTAGCGTAATCCTCGAAGGAGTAAAACTTCCGGTGTTCAAATTCACATTTTTTGCATTTGAACAATGTGGGGAAATGATAGGAGGATTCAAAAACAATGACTGCCACATTACCCGAAATAAGAAAACCAAAAATATAATTGTATCATCGAGACTAGGGAGTGCGCAGCCAGCCCCGTAGAAACAAGTTGTACAAGTTAGCCACAAGAAATGGCAATTTCTTTTTAGCACAACAAATTCTTATGTACTTTTGAAAATGGAAGGAATAAAGTAAAGTCCTTTTTTTCCTATCTTGTTTTTTGTCTGAACGATGAATTGATTTTATCCTTTGAAAGTTAAACAAGTACTTCAAATGCTAGTATCGTAATGAATAGGAGACGTCCTCTTCAAGAGCACCGTAAGCATAAGAGGGACATCTCTTATGAAAACCCCCTCGTTAAAGGGTTGATTTTATAAGAACATATGCCCGAAATCCAAATGCTTTCAGGGGAAAATACATTTGAAGCCTTTCTCAACATAAGTACAAAAGTGTGAAAAAGAAAGCAAAAACTAAGCTACTACATCTTTGGAACCCGGAGAAAGAGAAACATATTCACCCCTAGGAGAAGTGGATAGACCCATATCCGGTTCGATATCTTCGACTTCAAGATTGTAACCTTTTGGTTCTTCTTCAGTTCTCGAAAACTCAGGATCACAACTAGAAGAATGGGTAGCATCAGGCCGGGCCAAAAGACCCATTTTCAGCTAACTCTAGCTAACGAGCCTTAGCGATTTCGACATCAAAGTCAATGACGCCCGATTTGGCCTTTTCCAAGGGTTTTCTTCTCATGTTGTACATATCATATGTTTTTTCAACAATGAGGGAAGTCGCTCGGTGCTGATTTTCTTAATTAAGTTGGTCGACCTTCACTGAAAATTCTATTGTTTTCAATGGTCCTCTTATGCTTCTTCTCCAATTGGTCATACTTCGCCTCAACAGAAGTAACTTCTTCAACCGAGCTAGGGTTTATTCATTAACTGAGCTATGTTTAGCTCCTCTTCAGTCTCCTAGCACAAGCGCCAAAGACAAGTGAATGTCCGTCATACACAAGGACTTACTTGCGCCAAGCATACCCGGTGATGAAGGAAAAAATCTACAATAATGGAGTCAAGCTCCCCACTTAGAGTGAATGGCCCCAAAGTAAGAGAATATGTATAAAAAAATACGTTAAAACCTTCTAGGCTAAGGTTATCAGCTCCACCAGATCAGGAGCGATAATTTCTAAATCTTGGAAACAACAATCTCTCTTCACAATGGGAATGCTGGAGCGACGAATGGAGTAAGGATACACACCAACAACCCACGTGCATGAATTAGCGGTAGGAAACTTCTCTTTGAAGTATTTGGTTATGACAAGACTCGTCAGGATGATGGTGCTCACCATAGGAGGAGCAACATCATCAGTTTTACTTTTGTTATTTGAGGAACTAGGGTTTTTTTAAGTAGAAGAAACTTTTTATCAGAAAGGAAGTAAAGGTTTTTCTAAAGAAGAAGGTTAAAGAAAAGTTAGAGATAAAGTACGATTCCAATAAAGAAAGTTTGGAGAATTAGGAAGTGTAAATGAAGAAGTTTGATACGTATAAGTAAATGAATAAGCTCCGAAAATCGTGGCCATAATTACCTTGATAACCGACAAAAGTGATGTTGAATCGTGGGATGACATGTGTTCGAGGCATTAAATGCAGAGAGATGTGCAACGAACCGATCTGTCGTTTTGCTTTCTAGAACCCCGTTACCCTAAATAAAACTTTTTGTATATGCTTTACTGTTTTATGACTTGCAGGGATGGTTAGTTCGGGAATTGGACGGGTTCGGGTTCAAATCGGAACACTTGGTTCCTTAAGGTTCGCTAAAAAGGCTTAATTTGACTTCCGTCAACATTTTGAGAAAATGACCTCAGAATTGGGATTTGACGGTTCTAGTAGGTTGTATGACGATTTCAGACTGGGACGTATGTTTGGATCGGGTTTTGGATGATCCGGGAGCATTTCGGCGCCTAATAGTGGAAGTTTGTTCCTTGAAGGTTTTTCTTTAAGTTCTTTAAATTTATTTTGGAGTAGGTTTTAGTGATATCAAGGTCCAAACGGGAATCCAAGATCATGAATAGTTCTGTACGGTGATTAAGGACTTGCATGCAAAATTTGGTGTCATTCCGAGTAGCCTAGGTATGATTCGGCGCGTTCGGAGCGATTTGGAAACTTGAAGTTCATATTTTGACTCAATTTTGTTTTGGGGTTGTGTTTCTTGGTTTTGTTGTTATTTTACGCATTTTGAGAGTTTGAGCAGGTCCGTATTATATTTATAGACTTGTTGGTGCAGTTGGATGGGGTCCCGACTGGCTCGGGTGTGTTTCAGACCACCCGGAGCAAAGTATGAAAAACTAAAAATTTCCAGTTCTGGTTTCCTTCTATGCGAACGCGGAAAGACCCTCGCGTTCACAATGAATGATTTGGGGTACTGTGGGCTGGGGGATTTTCCAATTCACATTCGAGTGAGAAGGACTGCGTTCGCGGAGGCCTGGGTCCTCTAGAATTCGCGTTCGCGTGACCTGGACCGCGCTCGCGTAGAGGAGGCTGAGCTGGGTGGCCGCTGATCATTCTTCGTGTTCGCGAAGTAGCCCTCACGTTCGCATAAGGTAGGCAAAGTAAGCCTCCGCATTCGCGAGGCTCTTGTCGTGTTCGCAGTGGGAATGTTTCCTGTGCCAAGGCCTTTTGCCTTCGCGATTGCGAGGCCTCTTCCACAATTGCGAATAAGGCAGACATGGGCAGAAACATTTTAAGGACAAGACTTAGGCCTTTTTCCTCTCTTTTTTCACACACTTGGGCAATTTTGGAGCTTCAAAAAGGGGGATTTCAACCTAGATATTGAGGGTAAGTAATTTCTATCTAATGTGAGTTTAATACATAGATTATGGGTTGAGTTTTACATGTAAATTTGTGGAATTTATGGGTTAGTTGGAAAACCGAGATTTTTGATAAAAATGAGATTTAACCACAAAATATGTTATGGAATTTAGTAAAAATCATATATTTGAGTTCATGAGGTTATGGGTTACAACTTACTTCGAAAATTTCCAGAATCCAAGCACGTGGACCCGAGGGTAAATTTTAGGAATCCCAAATTTGAAGTTGGGTGATCCATTTAATAGTTGGAATATGAACTTAGAAACATGTATTGACTTACTATTAAACCATTTTACTAGTTTAGGATTGTTCGTCACCGAGTTGAGGCTTTAGAGTGAATTTGAAGCTGGTGTTTAACCAAAAAATAAGATTTTTAGTCAAATTCTATTTTTAGATGAACTAGGGTTACTGATAACCAAATAATTCCTCACTTCCTCAGTGATTCGTTTAAAAGGAAATAAAATTAGCAAAAAGTAAGAAAGAGTTGTTGATTGTATTGAATAAGCAAGAAAAAGTGAATATATTTCTTTAATATCATAATGTGTCCTTACAAATGAGATTCTCTCCCCTTATACGGGAGTTTACAAATATAACGTTTCTTCCTATTTATGGTGGAATTATTATGAGCTTTAATGGTATTAATTGTCCGTTATGATTGGTAATCGTAACTATCTATGAGGATCTTGTAACAATTCTGATTCCCATTCCTCATTAATTGTAGGTTCGTGAATCTTTCTTTTTCTCTGTCTTGATTCATTCCGCTCGTGCCTCTTCAGTATCTGTTTAGATTTGAACATTGATTTCCCATTATCCCGTCGATGTTTGACTCGTACTTCTTGTGGTTTACATATCTTTTAATGTAATATGCCAGTTTTTATATCCTCATTGTTCCACGTGCCATGCTCTGTCAGCTAAGATATAGTTCCATATGTATTATTTACTGACCACCAATACAGATAGTCCCCCCACTTTCTGAATATTCTACAATTGAATATTCGGGAAGTGGTATATATTTATGGCGGGAATTCTTTGCCACTGTTTCCCAAGCATCATTGTGTTTTATGCAGAACCAATGCGTCGTACATCACTTCCATTTAATGCATATTCCACGTGGCTTTTGATGATAGGTGTTGTGGCTTCTCAGCGTTTTTAGGGTTTTTCTGGGCCGCGTGAGTCACGAAGTGACAGTTCCATTATGACACTTCATCATGACTTACTTTATATGATGGTAACTCCTTCTTATAAATAGCTCATATGTCTTAGGCTTTACGAAACCTTCATCCCGCAGTGCTCTTACTCTTAATTCTTCGTTCTTTTCCAGTGCATATTCCTCTATTAATTCCTTATAAAACCATGCCTTTATCAACTCCCGATCCTCACAAAGTAGTAATTGTTGATGAACTTGCTCCTTCATCTGCTCCTGTTAGGAGTAGAATAGGAGGCAGACTGTGCAGTTTAGGTTTACTGTCCATTTGTGGTTCTTCTTCTCAAACCAATACTCCCCTCCTTTTTCTTCTAAACCTAGGGCTTCTTTAACCCCTAGATCTTCTGCTAGAAATAGGGAATTAAATGAACCTATTTGTGAACCAACGATTAATTTTTTCCGCATGAATTTTCATTCTCATCTGATCGTGAAACGATTAGGAATCAAGTTTCTTCTTTAACCTTTCATGATCGTGCCGATCTTTATCCTACCCAAATTACCACTGGTTTATTTTCTCTTGTTCGAAGAGAGTGCTACTGGAAACCTTACTTTCCAGTTTTAGTTCCTGGTTCAAACAAAAGAATAACTTCATATCTGGCTGGTTATTCCTTTATTTACACATATCCTTTTACTTTAGGGTTTAGACCACCTATTGACCCAGTAATTATTGAATTCTGCTACTTCTTTAATGCATGCCTAGGACAGATTGATCCCATTGTTTGGAGGTCTATTGCATGTCTTCTATATCTATCCAACTTGGTTTCCTTGCCTTTCACTTTTCATCACGTGCTTCATCTTTACTCCCCTAAATTATTTTGTGAAGAGGCCTTTTCTCTCGTGGCTAGAAGCAAGATGGTATTGATTAGCCTTGAGGATGATAGAGACCGTGGCTGGTATGCCCGCTTTATTGCTGCTCCCACAAGTGCTTTGGTGGGTGAAGAGAACATGCCCTTTCCAGAAAATTGGAATTTTGCACGTAAGTATTTTTCTCTTATATTTTCTTTTCCTTCTTGAAAGAAAAAACTTATACTCTCGTATCTACTTTTTCAGAAACCATGGAAGTTTTTGTCACGACCCAAATTTCCCTTCGTTAGGTATCGTGATGACACCTAGTCTTAGGGACTAGGTAAGCATAACATTTTGACTGAACGACAACAATAATAAAGGAATTATAACAGTCTTGATATAGACATCTTGACAGAGTTTACAATTTCCCAAAACCCGGTAAATACAAGTCATAAGCTCTACAAAATCCTTCTATCAAATCCAAATGCAACTGTCTAGGAATAAGTAATTACAAGTTGAATAGAAATAAAACAGGAGAAGCCTGCGAACGCAGCAGCAGGTTTCCTTGAGTCTCCTCAGCAATGATTTGCGCAGCTACTAACAACAATAACTGGATCTGCACACATAAATGTGCAGTAGTGTAGCGGTGCCCAGTAAGTATCAAGACTAACCTCGGTGAAGTAGTGACGAGGACTAGTCAAGACACCACCGGTCTAATAAGTAAAAAGGCATAAATGTATAAATGACCAAAACATAATATCTAACTAAATATTTTTCAATATAATTAACGATACGATCAAATAATATGGAAGAAAATTCAATAATTACGATCAACGGACAGCATAATAGAAATACACAAAGAGAATGGAATGAACGCAATCCAAATGGAGGGAATCACAACCCAATAAAAGCACTAGCAACTCAGCAGTGCATCAATTTATTCACGTCAGGCCTTAACTAATAAACTCAATAAAACTAGTCAAACCTTCGAGTGGAAACCTTTAAATCGTGAGTTTATTTTGAAAGCTTTAAAGATATAATCATTTCGGAATAGAGAAATTTCTTCTTTGAAACATACTTTCTCTGAATGTATATTTATATATTTTTATAAAGAGAAATCTTTAAAACATAGTTTCTTCAAAATACGTGGTGTCAAAATATACTTTCCCAAATACTGCTCTTTCAAATATCATCAAAATACGTGATGTTCAAAATATACTTTCCCAAATACTGCTCTTTCAAATATCATCAAAATACGTGATGTTCAAAATATACTTTCCCAAGTACTGCTCTTTCAAATATCATTTTTCTTAAAGACAAATAGTTTTCAAATATACTTTTGAAATAGAAGTCTTTCAGACATAACTTTTCCTGGAGATAATTTTCAACTATACTTTTCAGTATAATATATATATATATATATATATATATATATATATATATATATATATATATATATATATATATATATATATATATATATATATATATNAAATCTCCTCAATGATAAAACCACCAGAACTCAGTCCGCAACTCAGAATTTGTCATGCAATGTAGTATAGGAGGAAAGCTCCCGGAATCTCATCCGTAGTCCCAATTTAAATATGTGATGCAGTACAGGGGAAAGCTCCCGGATCTCTGTCCATAGTCCCAATTTAAATATGCGATGCAGTACAGGGGGAAAGCTCCTGGATCTCTGTCCGTAGTCCCAATTTAAATATGCAGTGCAGTACAGAGGGAAAGCTCCCGGATCTCGGTCCGTAGTCCCAATTTAAATATGCAATGCAGCCAATGAGAAAAACAATCAGAATGCGACAAAAACAACATATATTTCCACACCCGGCGCAAAAGCAAATCAATACAAAGACTTGAATCACAAAAATGGTAAAAACTCACTCATAAGAAGTAGCCACTGAAAGGAACGCAAAGCACAAAGAGAAAACAACATAACGAGGGGAAAACAAGACAAATATAGCAAGGATTCTATTTGTTCAAGTTCGCAACCAAGAAACCAAATCATCCCGGCAAGGGAATCAACTATAACCAATCTCACTTAGACAATTAACTTCACCGAATAAACTCAGTTTGAACAAATGCTCAGTAAATAGGGAGCGTCAAAGAATACCATCAACATGGGCGGTCATCAATTAAACCTAAGTAGTACCTAAGAGGAAAATAGATTAAATCACAATGAACGACTCACGAGTATGTTTCACCAACGTATAGATATTCCAATTACTTGTTAGAAATTTATAGGGCGAGATTATACTAGTCTTAGTCACATAGGCATCGTATGAAGAAAGATATTGTCACGACCAAAAATCCCTAAGGTCATGATGGCGCCGGATATCAAGGCCAGGCAAACCAAAACATTAATTAATTGAAATAACTTTCCGTTTTAAAACATTTATGAAAACACTTCCTTTCACTTCATTACACAATAACCAAATAAAAGTCTGTTAATCAAAACAATGGTTTAAAGATTAAACATAAGCAATTATATCCCAATAATATATCCCAGAACCCGGTGTCACAAGTACCTGAGCAATTTCTAAGAATTCAACAATCATTACAAGCCTGTCCGAAATACAACTGGATAAGGAAATTTAAATGAAATAGTTACAGTACGAAGGAGACTCTGTCAACTGCGGATCGCCTCCAGATGATGCAGCTCGCCTAAGTCTCAGAATCCTCCACATTGCTATGAAAGTACATGTGCGATAAAATGCACAGCAAGTGTAGCATGAGTACAAAACAATGTGTACTCAGTAAGTCGCCCGCCTAATCTCAGAGAGGTAGTGACGAGAGGTTGACTTCACACTTAATAGAGTCCAACAATATAATATATGATAGAATATGATGAAACACAGTAGACATGTAAGGCAGTGAGCAGCGAATATGTATCAATTACAAAAATCGAGGTAACTGCTGAGAATAAACAACAATGTACAATTTCCTTTTTTCCCAAATACATGTCAAGCCAATATCAATAAAATAGTACCAAATAATCATGCACACACAAGGGTAAGACAACCGGCCGGAGTCAAAGGAATATCTAATCACTGAATAGGCGTAAAGCTTCCCCCGCTCGTGAATCATACCTGCGACTCGGGTGCTGACACATTTATACCAAATTACCGTAATGCTTCCCTCGATCGCGAATCATACATGCGATTCGAGTGCTGACACAATTATACTGAATATTATAAAGCTTCCCCCGCTCGCGAATCATACCTGCGACTCGGTTGATGACACATTTATACCAAATTACCATAAAGCTTCTCTCGATCACGAATCATACCTTTGATTCGAGTGCTGACACACTTATACTGAATATTATAAAACTTCCCCCGCTCGTGAATCAAACCTGCGACTCGAGTGCTGACACATTTATACCAAATTACCATAAAGGTTCCCTCGATCGCGAATTATACCTGTGATTCGAGTGCTGACACACTTATACTGAATATTATAAATCTTCCCCCGCTCGCAAATCATACCTGCGACTTGGGTGCTGACACATTTATACCAAATTACCATAAAGCTTCCGTCGATCGCGAATCATACATGCGATTCGAGTGCTGACACACTTATACTGAATATTATAAAGCTTCCCCCGCTCGCGAATCATACCTGCGACTCGGGTGCTGACACATTTCCACACATCAAATCCGTATTTTATCAAGAAAATAATTTTCCTAGAAAAGTGGTAAAATACTTATTAAAAGAAATATGAAATATAGGTTTTGAAATCATTTGTTTTTGAAACTCATTTGTCAAGTTTAATGACATTCCACGATACAACCTAGTCTAGGTACACAAATATCCATATAAAGATAAATTCTCTTTCTTTTTTTTAGAAGATTAACAAGATGAACTCTAGTTTTTTTTTAGATATTCAATTACGTCTTCGATTATATTAGAAGTTTAATATTACAGGCAGGATTACAGGTATAACACGTAAGGCATTCTAGTGGGTCCTAGACTACCCATACATGACATAATAGTAGCTACACACGGACTCCCGTTACCTCGTGCGTACGTAGCCCCCGAAGATACTGGCATGTATTGAATTAATTCACCTAGGGGGATGATTCCCCCTCACAAAGTTAGAAAAGAGACTTACCTTGCTCCGAAATTCCCACACCGGCTTCCAAGCCCCTCTGATGACTCCAACGAACGCACAACGCTCCGAAACTACCACATAATGGCAAAACAATGAAAATTCATCCTAATACTCACAAAAAATTCAGATTATATACTTTCCCAACCCTGCACGGAGAAAAGACCAAAATGCCCACGGGCCCATGTGCCCGAAAATCTGAAATTCTCGAAGATACATTCTACCATAGCCTACTAGTTCAATCATGCAATTTCCTCTACATTCCATACTCAAATTCGTGGCTAACTTCCAATGTTATATTTTCTAGGTTTCTTCAAAAATTTCCCAAACTCCTACCAATTTCCATGCCTAATCCGTGCATATAATCTTGTATTTATCTAACAAACGGAAGGAATTTACTTACCTTGATGACTGACCATAATTCCCCTTGAAATGCTCTCCAAAAACCGCCCATGACAATGAAAAATGTGTGAGAAATGACATAAACCCGTCTTTAAAACATTCTGTCCAGTCCTCCCTTCGCACCTGTGTTCCAATAGCCGCTCCTGCGGCTCCGCACCTGCGAAAAATTCCATCGCAGGTGCAGCTCAAACTCAACCCATCATTTCTCGCTGCTGCGGTCCATACTTCGCACCTACACTTTCGTAGGTGCGACCCATCTTCCGCACCTGCGGCCTCCTCAGCTCCAGCCCAGAACTCGCACCTGCGGTCAAATCAACCAGAGTCCACCTGGGGCCCCCGAGACCCCGTCCAATCACACCAACCTATCCAAAAACATGATACGGAGTTGCTCGAGCCCTCAAATCACATCAAACAATGCCGAAATCAGCATCGCACTCAAATCATATTTTTTAAGAACTTAGAATTTTCCAACTTCTACATCCGATGCCAAAACCTATCAAATCACGTCCGATTGACCTCAAATTTTGCACACAATTCATATTCAACATTACAGACCTACTCCAACTTCCGGAATCACATTCCGAGCTTGATATCAAAACTTCCACTTCCGGTTGCATTTCTCAAAAACCTTGAAATTTTTATCTTTAGCCAAATGACTCCAAAATAACCTACGGACATCCAAATTCATTTCCGATCGTGCTCCCAACTCTAGAATCACCATACGATGCTATTCCTAGACTCAAAATCCCAAACAGACATCAACAACCCTGAAATGCACTTCAAACCCAAATCTATGAAATTCTTCCAAAATGTTAACTTCCACTATAGTCGTCGAGACGCTCCTGGGTTATCCAAAACCCGATCCGGACATACGCCCAAGTACGAAATCATCATACGAACCTACAGGAACCTTCAAACCCAGATTCGGAGGTCGTTTACTCAAAATTCCAATCTTAGTTGATTTCTCCAACTTAAGGCTTCTGAAATGAGAATTTCCTTTCCAAATCAATCCTAAAGTTCCTGAAATTAAATTCCGACCATGCCCACGGGTCATAATACCTGAAACGAAGCTGCTCACGACTTTAAACAACTGAACGACGCGCTAGAGCTCAAAACGACCAGTAGGGTAGTTACATTCTCCCCCACTTAAACCGACGTTCATTCGCGAACATGCCAAGAACTGCTCTGGATTTACCTGAAATCACAGTTTAACACCTCGAGCACCTGGCCGTGCTACCACAACCCATTTGAGCACAATAGCTTGATCAAATCTGGAGATTTCTTTTTTATCCATATAATAAGCTCAGAATTCATTCAAACACTTGAAATTTCTCTGCCAGGCCTAGTTCCAACATATAAATACCGTATCAACTACCACACGATATACCAGAACATGACCGCATACCTTTGCTGAATCAGCACCATGCACTGCATAACTCATCATCTGACCACAATGACGTTTCCCGAACCTTAATAGCCAAGGTCCACGCATCTGATGCTCCTAATGCACCTCATAACAAATATACATACACCCTGCTATAATGCTGACAATACTACCACAACGGAGGAAATGTGCCGAAATTCATACTCAACTGCAGAGTTAACAAATCCTTAAATACCTCATCGTGACTAGAATCATCACTTCATTATGAACCTGAATAATGGTATTTGCTCTTTAATATACACTTCACATAACCTCATCGCACTGATCCATGATCCGATAATCTCGTCTCACCCAGTATGAACTGCTCAGACAACAAATCACCCCAAACATGGCCAATAGCCTCACATGATACCACATCGCGCCAATAAACCATAACTCGAACATGATAATAAGAAATGACTCGGGGCATAACTATTCAGCTCACGCAAGTAATATGAATTCTTACCAGAAAATAGGAAATAAAACACAAGAAAATAAATACATATTAACCCTTCTCATCATCACGCTTTTGCGGCGTGCAACCCGATCCAAATAACATACCCTTGGCGGCGTGCCACCCGATCCCATCATAAAACTCACATAAGGAAATATACACGGAGCTGAATTGCTCACTATTACAAATTACTGAATATCGATCACAAGCATGCTAAGTTCATAATACCATCCTAGGGAGACTGATAGAGCCGTATGCAACAAAATTCAAGCACAACTGAGGTGCAATATATATATACACACTCTGGATCTCAAGAGCTATCATGCTCACATAACATCCCCACTACGCGGGACCTCAACACATAAGAAATTATCAAAGCCGTTTCACAACTCGCACGACACAATCACAATAACACATGAATTCGACAAATATGGAATAACACCCGCTGTTCTAATACCTTTCCATGAAAAGAGCCCTACTTGAAAGGAACATGCCTGGCTCATACGGAGCCCATAATCATATTTAAATCCATCAACAAACATCGAGCCACCTTGCTCGCACCAACTAAGCTAATAGCTTTTGCCTGGGTCCATATTAACCCACCTTCTCTCATAATAAACGAGAACGACCATCATCACCGGGACTAACACCCCATAATCCATAATCAACTGAACCAAACGCCCTCCAGGCGTAAATTCTCAATTAAGCAATATTGCACTTCTTTATACTTAGTCCAAATCTGAAATCCATCAAGTGGCTACATGTCACACTTTATACAATATTTTCCCGGTCATGCTTCCACGACCTTCCACACAAGGAAACAAGTCTGCCCATCCATAACACCGACCACACTAAGGCTGCAAAACACATCTAGAACCCATGACTAGGGTACAAAGCCTCTTTCACCGAATATCAATTTTAGGTGACACTGAAGATAACACCAGCTTACTCTGAACTTTCAAATCACTCTGTCCTGCTCTTCCGAGCTCATGAAATCCTTATAAACATCGGACCTCAATCTCGATTCTTACTCCCAGTTACATACTGCTTCCCGCACCTAACATACCAACATGAGGTAGCGCAAGAATTTCATCATAACATCCGAACCACCAATAAGGTGAACACTTCATCATATAGAAACTTTTTACTTGACTCAATTGAAGAGTACCATCTCAACACACGTGTGAATTACCGTTATCACCCAATCATGAAAATACTTAAGTAGTAGTCTATACCACCATAACCCTTCTGGAGTCCGCCTACACCTGACAGGTCATACCACTCAAATACTCCCACATGAGGTCCGTTACGACGGCCGACAAGCCCCACACACACCGGCACAAACCACATGCATAACTAACAATCACTGCCGCAAATGTGCCATTTCAACCATGGCTAATCAATCTATCTTCTTTTAATCATCTTCAATTGCCTCAGGAATAATAACAAATTCCTTCAACCCATAGCCAACTCAACCCTCACTCATCCCTAGTGTCCTTAATTCACGAGACTACACTGCCAAATCCCGCAACCCGTCTCGTACTCTTCTGATAATCTTTTATTCAATCCGGAGTCTATTTCTCTCACTCCTCCAATGCTATCCTGCGTGCTGAAACACATCATAGAGCATTCCACCCATCCTTCTTTTTCTCAGAAATTACTCTGCAAAAGATCGACTCTCGATCATACTGCTGCTTGAAACCCTTAACGCCGTATTCTTAACTTTTGGATTCACTAGGACCGCTATTCAGAGTCACCCACTCCGACTGGCCCTGAATACAATCAACTCCAGGGATCTGCTAGCACAGGAACACCCTTTTCAATGAAACACGTGACTGAGTCACTAACCTTACAACTCGCCCATGCCTTAAGAATAAGTTCTGAATCTTCCAAGCCCAACCCTGGCCCGATAGGGCCAACTTTTGCACATATTCATCAAATCCCACGCACAATTACCATCTTACTCCTTTCCCTAGCTGAAATAACTTGCCAACACGCCGACAATCCGCGACCCTATGCGAAGATAATCCTACGACCCAACTGCAGATGGTGCCACTTAGCTCGAAGCTATTCCTTGTACCACTCTAGACACCGCCAAGATCCTTTCTCCTTTGATAACACGATCTTGCTCAACCCATCCGTCCAATTCTTCAAAATTCTCTTGCTAGCACTCCCTAAATACTCAGATCCTCTAGCATCCTTCAAACATTCTACCTCCTACCGACTAGCCAATAGAACTCCCCACCAAGACCTGCCAACCTCGCCATCGCTAACCTACTCACGGAAGACAACCCACTTGTGGAAATCATCCGCGGACACCTCCCAACGACGCAGAAATGCACGCTGCCTGCGACTTCAATACTCCATCCTACGCCCTACTTCATTTAAAAATTTACTAGTCCGTCCGCTCCTCATGGACATCAATTAAATGTGTGACAATAACTTCAAATCCAAGCTATGCTGCCGTTTCCCCCACTTTGCAAATGCTTGACTTCCGCTTCTTTCACCTGGCCTCCTAGAAATGGAACCACCGGCTAGCCTCACTTCAGGATCAATCTCTGCCAACCGCATTCTTCAATGCTTCCTCTCAATACTCTTGACCCCATGCAATCGAAGAACCCATAGCTCTGACAAATTAACACATTCCATTTGATAAATGATGACGATGACACGTCACAGGTGCATATCCCATCTCACTTGAAGACACCAAGTCGTACTACCTTATCAACCCCAACCGGACCATTCATAACCCAAATGCCCTTCCTCTTCTCGCACAAAAGCACTGCAATCTTGAAATCACACTCTGAGAAGACCTCCCTTCAAACCATTCATCTACCTCAACATACGGGCAAACGTTCTATCATCATATCAACACCGCGTGATAATAAAATGCAAACATCATCACTACCCGAACACAACCTTAAGGCTCCCAGAAACACAACTACTGAGCTAAAATAACATATTACCCTTTTTGCAGGGCCATAACAACAATCACGACCAATTACACATGGAAGCATCTCGGATTACATTAGTAGCACCATTTTCATTCCTCAAATTTGTGATCCATAGCAAGCGCTTCGCGACGCGTAAGATTGAGTAGGAATGAACATAGGAATAAGCCTCAAAGGAATCAGCTCACACGATGAAGAATCAAGAAGGGAAGTACTTCTAACAGCCCTGTATCCCCTCGAAGATAAGTACAAACGTCTCTGTAGCGATCTGCAAGACTCTACTAGACTTGCTCATGACTCGTGAGACCTACTGGAACCTAGCACTCTGATACCATGTTGTCACGACCCAAAATCCCTAAGGTCGTAATGGCGCCGCACATCAAGGCCAGGAAAGCCAAAACATTAATTAATTGAAATAACTTTCCGTTTTAAAACATTTATGAAAACACTTCATTTCACTTCATTTCATAATAACGAAATAAAAGTATGTTAATCAAAACAATGGTTTAACGATTACACTTAAGCAATTATATCCCAATACAATATCCCAGAACCCGGTGTCACAAGTACCTGAGCAATTTCTAAGAATTCAACAATCATTACAAGCCTGTCCAATGTACAATTGGACAAGGAAATTTAAATGAGATAGATACAGTACAAAGGAGACTTTGTCAACTGCGGATCGCCTCCGGATGATGCAGCTCGCCTATGTCTCTGAATCCTCCACATTGATATAAAAGTACCTGTGCAATAAAATGCACATCAAGCGTAGCATGAGTACAAAACAACATGTACTCAGTAAGTCACCCGCCTCACCTCAGAGAGGTAGTGACGAGAGGTTGACTTGACACTCACTAGGGTCCGACAATATAATATATGACAATATGATAAAACACAATAGACATGTAAGGTAGTGAGCAGCGAATACATATTAAGTACAGAAATCCAGGTAACTGCTGAGAATAAATAACAATGTACACATTCCTATTTTCCCAAATACATGTCAATCCAATATCAATAAAATAGTAGCAAATAGTCATGCGCACACAAGGGTAAGACAACCGGCCAGAGTTGAAGGAATATCTAATCATTGAATAGGCATAAAGCTTCCCCCGCTCGTGAATCATACCTGGGACTCGGGTGCTGACACATTTATACCAAATTACCATAAAGCTTCCCTCGATCGCGAATCATACCTGCGATTCGAGTGCTGACACACTTATACTGAATATTATAAAGCTTCCCCCGCTCACGAATCATACCTACGACTCTGGTGCTGATATATTTATACCAAATTACCATAAAGCTTCCCTCGATCGCGAACCATACCTGCAATTCGAGTGCTGGCACACTTATACTAAATATTATAAAGCTTCCTCCGCTCCCAAATCATACCTGCGACTCGGGTGCTGACACATTTATACCAAATTACCATAAAGCTTCCCCCGATCGCGAATCATACCTGCGATTCGAGTGCTGACACACTTATATTGAATATTATAAAGCATCCCCCGCTCGCGAATCATACCTGCGACTCGGGTGCTGACACATTTATACCAAATTACCATAAAGCTTCCCCCGATCGCGAATCATACCTGCGACTCGGGTGCTGACACATTTATACCAAGTTACCATAAAGCTTCCCTCGATCGTGAATCATACCTGCGATTCGAGTGCTGACCCACTTATACTGAATATTATAAAGCTTTCCCCACTCGCTAATCATACGTGCGACTTGGGTCCTGACACATTTCCACACATAATCCATATTTTATCAAGAAAATAGTTTTCCTAGGAAAGTGGTAAAATCCTTATTAAAAGAAACATGAAATATAGGTTTTGAAATCATTTATTTTTGAAACTTATTTGTCAAGTTTAATGACATTCCACGATACAACCTAGTCCAGGTACACAAATATCCATAGAGAGATAAATTCTCTTTTTAGAAGATTAACAAGATGAACTCTAGTTTTCTATTAGATATTCAATTACGTCTTCAGTTATATTAGCTGTTTAATATTACAGGCAGGATTACAGGTATAACACGTAAGGCATGCTAGTGAGTCCTAGACTACCCAGACATGACATAATAGTAGCTACGCACGGACTCCCGTCACCTCGTGCGTATGTAGCCCCTGAAGATAATAGCATGTATTGAATAAATTCGCCTAGGTGGACGATTCCCCCTCACAAAATTATAAAGGAGACTTACCTCGCTCCGAAATTCCCACACTGGCTTCCAAGCCCCTCCGATGACTCCAACATATGCACAACGCTCCGAAACTATCACATAATGGCAAAGCAATGAAAATTGATTCTAATACTGACAACAAATTCAGATTATATACTTTCCCAACCCCGCTCGGAGAAAAGACCAAAATTTCCTCGGGCAACGTGCCCGAAAATCTAAAATTCTCGAAGATACATTCTACCCATAGCCCTACTAGTTCAATCATGCAATTTCCTCTACATTCCATACTCAAACTCGTGGCTAAATTCCAAATTTACATTTTCTAGGTTTCTTCAAAAATTTCCCAAACTCCTACCAATTTCCATGCCTAATCTATGTATATAATCTTGTATTTATCTAACAAATAGAAGGAATTTATTTACCTTGATGCCTGACGAAAATCTCCCTTGAAATGCTCTCCAAAATCGCCCATGACAATGAAAAATCGGTGAGAAATGACATAAACCCGTCTTTAAAACATTCTACCCAGGCCTCCCTTCGCACCTGCGGTCCAATAGCCGCTCATGCGGCTCTACACCTGCAGAAATTCCATCGCAGGTGCGGCTCTAACTCAACCCAACATTTCTCCCTACTGCGGTCCATACTTCGCACCTACGCTTCCGCAGGTGCGACCCATCTTCCGCACCTGCGGCCTCCTCAGCTCCAGCCCAGAACTCGCACCTACGGTGCCCTTAGCTGCACCTACGGTCAAATCCTCGCAGGTGCGGTTACACCAGATGACAGCAGTCTTCAGGCTTCTTCAACTTCAACATTGATCCATTAACCACCCGAGGCCCCCGAGACCCTGTCCAATCACACCAACCTGTCCCAAAACATGATACGGACTTGCTCTAGCCCTAAAATCACATCAAACAACGTCAAAATAATGAATCACACTCAAATCCCATACTTTAAGAACTCAGAATTTTCCAACTTCTACATCCAATGCCGAAACTTGTCAAATCACGTCTGATTAACCTCAAATTTTGCAGACATGTCATATTCAACATTACAGACCTGCTCTAACTTCTGGAATCGGATTCTGACCTTGATATCAAAACTTTCACTTCCGGTCGGATTTCTCAAAAACCTTCAAATTTCAATCTTTAGCCAAATGACTCCAAAATAACCTACGGACATCCAAATTCACTTCCGATCACGCTCCCAACTCCAGAATCACCATACAACGCTATTCCTAGACTCGGAATCCCAAACAGACATCAACAACCCTTAAATGCACTTCAAGCCCAAATCTATGAAATTCTTCCAAAATGCTAACTTCCACAATGGTCGTCGAGACGCTCTTGGGTTATCCAAAACCCGATCCAGACATACACCCAAGTCCAAAATCATCATACGAATCAACAGGAACCGTCAAACCTTGATTCAGAGGTCGTTTACTCAAAATTCCAATCTTAGTTGATTTCTCCAACTTAAGGCTTTTGAAATGAGAATTTCCTTTCCAAATCAATCCGAAAGTTCCTGAAATTAAATTCCGACCACGCCCACGGGTCATAATACCTGAAACGAAGATGCTCACGACTTCAAATCGCTGAACAGTGCTCTAGAGCTCAAACCGGTCAGATCGTTACAAATATAGTATAACTGTAGGAAAAACAAAGTCTTCATTTAACTTAATAAAGATCATATAAGAAACAAGGAATACTAGGCAAGTACTTCTATTTGAGCAGGGAGAGATGAAACTAAAAATCAGGAATTCAAATATAACAATTTGAATTAATAGGTGGGGAACATAATGACCTAAAAATCCCTAAAGGGCAATCTATTTGCAAATAAGCCCGAGTATGCACTCGTCACCTCGCGTACGCGGACTACAATGAACATAAAAGACTCAATCCTAAGGGGTAGTTCCCCCACACAAGGTTAGGCAAGATACTTACCTCAAAGACGACAACCCTGTACTCAAAAATAGACTTCTTGGGCGGGAAGGCCTCCGGACGGCTCAAAATCAACTAAAACAACTTCAAAAATACATATAAAACGTATAAGGAACGATGCCGAATAATAAAATTTCTATATTTGCAAATTTATAAAAAGCGACCCAAAAGTCGACCCCCCGGGTCCGCACCTCAGAACCCGACAAATTTTACGAATTCCGATTATCCATTCCGATAGGAGTTCACCCATACTAAATTAATCCAATTGCGATAACATTTGGTCCTTCAAATCATGATTTTTCATTTTAGAAATTTTCTTTCAAAACCCACAATCCCTTCAACCCAAAACACATATTAAATGATAAAAACTAGAACTAATTCATTAAATATATTTAATTCTAGTGGAAGAAGACTTATCCATTCGATTTGTGTGAAAAACCCTCAAAGAATCGCCCAAACCGAGTTCTAGAAGTCAAAATATTTTTAAAATGGTGAAACCCCGATTTTTTGAAGTTTATATTCTGCCCAGGTGCTTTGTGAATCGCGATAACGGAAATTGAGGTGCGATTGCGTAGAAGGAAATGTTTACTGGCCTAAAATTCTCTACGGAATAGCAGAATAGCTTATGCGATCGCGTATAAGGAGTAGGTTAGCTTCTGCGATCGCAGACTACTATATGCGAACACAGTGAAGTAAATCACTGGGCGAGCCAGACACTCTATGCGATCGCGGATCCTTCTATGCGATCGCATAGAAGGAAACTAGATGACAGTTTTCTGCAGTTCAAAAATAGGGAAAATGGACCCGTAACCTATCCGAAACACACCCGAGGCCCTGGGACCCCGTCCATACGTACAAAAAAGTCTTATAACTTAATACAGAATCACTCGAGGTTCCAAATCACATAAAATAACACTAAAATGACGAATCAAACAAAAAATAATGAAATTCCTCAAAACTTCTTTAAACATCAAATTTTTGCATTTAAGGTCCGAATCACGTAAAACTAATTCTGTTTCTTACCAAATTTCACAGATAGTACATATAATTCATATCAAACCTGTACCGGGCTCCGGAACCATGATACGAGCCCGATATCACAGGTTTCACCTCAAATTTCATTTTTAAAAACCTTTATATTTTTCAGAAAATAATTTTCTTTAAAAATTCATTTCTCGGACTTGGGACCTGGAAATTTTATTCCGGGCATACGCCCAAGTCCCATATTCCTACGGACCCTCCGGTACCGTCAAATCACGGGTCCGGGTCCGTTTATCAAAAATATTGACCGAAGTCAATTTTATTCAATTTCTAATACAAAATTATCATTTTTATTAATTTTTCACATAAAGGCTTCCCGGCTACACGCTGGGCTACGCACGTAAATCGAGGTGAGATAGAAGGAGGTTTTCACGACCTTGGAACACAGAATTAGCTAGAATATACGGACAGTTTTTGACGAGATTCCTAACTTTCGTGCTCTAGTAGAAAAGTTGTTGTCAGTTTCCCCTATGGAGAGAAGGTCTTGAAAATACCTTTATCAGAGGTTTGGACGGAAAGTCAAAACATACGGTACCTTTTCTATTTCATTTTTGTTCTTCTCTTTGTGTTAACTTAGGAACTCCTTACCTAAATTCTTTCTTTAGCAAGGATTTCCTATTCGTGGTGTCAGTCCTGCGACTATTTCTTCTACAAGACTTTCTGTATCTCTTGATCAAGAGAGAATTTTAAACTCTTCATTGAAAAGAAAAGTTGACAGAGCCCGTGGCTCGAAAGATGAAGAGGAGCAGGAAGAGGGTTCTTTAGTGCGCAGGCCTCGAGTTAGGAGGCGTGTTATTTATGACGATGAAGCTATCCTTACTCCAAGTTCAAACCCTTCTAGACTTTTAGATGAACCCAAAAGTGTTACATTAGTGGTTTCCGATAAAGAGATGAATGTTCCTCCCCATGATCCTGCTGATCAATTATTTTCCCGTGGTTTTGATAATGAAGCCTTTGGTCCCGTTTATGAAGAGTTTCCACTTGCTTCTCTTCCAGTGTATGTCCCCATTATTTATCAAGCTTCCCTTCCTGAAATTGTTGCTACTTCTCCCCCCCCCCCCCCCCCCCCCCCCCCCGACTGCCTCCACTTCCTCTACCATTCCAGTTGCTACTACTTCTTATGCAGAAGTTGGACCTTCTAATAGCAATAAAACGATGAAGAAAATTACCATTGAAGTTCATGAGCGTGAGAATTTAGTGAAAAAATCTGGTCAAGGTGATTTATGGTTCAGACCTTTACTTGGTCCAGTAGAGAACGCAAAGTTGGAGAGTCACATTTCTTTGACTTGAATGAATGATATTGTTCATTCATCTCTAAAGGTTCGGGTTTTAACTTTACTTCTCTTGTTCTTGTGCATGTTTTCTTCTGTTTAACCACGACTCCCTTATTTTATTTTGTAGATCAATTTGATAGGTACAGAGATTATGAGAAGGATTGTTCATACGGAGCAACAAGACATTGATTATCATGCCGAAGCTGACAACTGAAAGAGCAAGTTGAGGGTCTTCAACTGGAGAAGGAAGTTTTGGCTGAAGAAAAGAATGCCTTGGAGCAACAAGCCAAGATGGTTGTTGGCACACCTCATTTTTCCCGAGGGGTGGTATAAGGGAGTTTTTCTAATTTAAGTGACATTATTCAAATTGGGATTATTTAATTAATTAAGTGTCATCGTTCGAAATTATTTATTTACGGTGTTCCGAGTCATTATTTATTTTTAAATCCCAAATCGAGGAAATTTTGACTCCGTTAAAAGTCTGCGAAACCAGAAGACCAAGTAAGGGATTCTGTCTATCCGGAAGAAGGTGCTAGGCACTCTTGAGTTCCGTGGTTTTAGAATCGTCTCTTAACAATTTATACTTGGGTTAGATTGTCTAATTACTCATTTTAGGACCCATGTGTATTTTGCCTCTTACTGCTTTTAAATACTTGATTTAAAAGATTATCTTAACACGAGTTACACATACGCATACTCGTTTAGTTTGGCGTTTCAAGAATCATGTAACACATACATCTACACAATTCTCAACACTTAGTTTATTTAAGAAAACATTTGGTCAAAGTCGTGCGAACGCGTACCTTGAATTTATTTGAAAAAATTGGGATCACGTCACGCGAACATGTACGCAATCATGATAATAGTTTTAAACCGCACCTAAAAGCATTTTTATGAGTGTTTGACTAAAGCATTTTATTTACTAAGAATATTTTACCGTGGTCATGCGTACGTGTACCTTGGTTTGTTTTCGGCACCACAACTATGTCACTCGTACGTGTACATAATTGTAATAGTTAGTTTGATTATGAATATACCTAAAGTTGAAGTTATGTCTCTAAGCTAAATGCCCTATGTCGTGTAACTAAGTGTGAAGGTGCAATACTATGTGACATATTTACTTAAATTAGTTGGGCAGTTTATGTATTAACTGTCCAATGGATCTATATTTAAGAGGGCTTTGCACCTGATAAAGGCTGAGTCCAAATGAACTCTAGCCCAAGACGCGTATTGTCCATCATTTGGACCGGCTATGACTTTAATTCAAAATAACTTGGGCCTGACTGAGTCTAAATGACTCTCGCCCAATACATATTTTATTAACAACTAAATGAAAAGATGATTTGGGCCTGGTAATGACTGAGTCCCAATGACTCTAGCTAAATGCACATGTATTTGAACGAATTTGAGACTAAAGTTTTGTGGTCTATTTTTGTAATAGTAATTATAGAATTTTACTTATATTTCAATTATCTTTGAAAATAGAATGCTAAGGGGCCTGGGACATGAGTAAAGTAAATCAAAATCCGGTTCATTTCGATAATTTTCTACTGATTTTCCTAAATCTTTTGTTTCTTATGTTAACACCATGTTAAAGTGGTAAGTTTTAAAAATCATTGTTCATTTGAAACTTTAAAGTGTAAATGCTTTTAATCAAACTATCTACTTAATTTATTAGTAGAAAACATATATTTTTTGGAGCAAACAGGAAATATATATATTAGTAACAAAGAGGGTTTCAGTACATGCTTTTCATAAGCTGTGTCACGAAGGACACATTTGTTCCCTAAGCTTGCCAACAGTTTGCAAGCTTCAAAATATAGGAATTTTTCATCTGTAGCAAGTTCTAGAATTTCCTTATCCAAAAAACATATTACATCACTTGGGGGTGTAACAAATTTTTTTTTCTTGCCCCTAGAACCATCACTACTTCCAGCTGCTCCAAAAACTTCATTTCCCATATTGAGGCACCTTCTTGCTAGTTGGTGAGCTGTCTTATTCCCCTGCCTGAAGGTGTGCTGGAGGATAGCCTTCTGCTGGTGCATTAACCACCTGCAATCATTCACAATCTTGTTAAATAAATTATTACCTTCATGTATGGCGTGGATTACCTCCGTGCAGTCTGTCTCTATTTCAAGTGGGAAAAGATTCCAATCCGTTGCTGTTCTGAGACCTTCTCTAAGGGCTTTCAATTTTGCTGCTAGTGAACCACTTGCATGAGTCAATTTTGTAAAACCTACTACTCTGTTGCCATTGGCATTCCTGATAACGCCACCTAAGCCACATCTTTGGTTATGGTTATTGAAGTTGGCATCAACATTTAGTTTAAACCAACCCTTTGGAGGTTTGTTCAGTTGATTTTAATGAGTAATTTAGGGGGGTTTATACAGTGTCTTTCTGTGAGTAATTTGAATTCTAAAGCCTTATGCATAACAAGAGAATCATTGACGGGGTTGGTGGTGTTATTATGGTTATTATTATTTCTATTAATCCAAGTGTGCCAAATGATGAAGGGAAAATAAGTGTTCCAGTTTAAGAGGGAGTTATTAAGAGGATATTTGAGGTCTCTTACTTGAACAATCCAATGGTTAACATTTAAGCTGTTCTGGTTTTGCCAACCAACGCAAGCCCAAAGTTTTCTGATAACTTTGTATTCTAGGAAAATATGTTTTATGGATTCTTCATTGGAAAATTTGTAGATGGGACAAAAAGGGTCAATGTTAAGGCCAACCAGTGAAAGATATTTCCTACAGGGAATACGGTCATGAAGACACTGCCATAGAAAATATTTTATTTTATTGGGGTAGTCTAGTTTCCAAATCCAGTCAAGTTCTATGTCAGTGTTTTTTGATATTTCTAGTAGGGTATAACAAGATCTAGTGGCGAACACACCTTTCATGTTAGGAGACCAAATAAGTATGTCAGTGGGGGGATGGGGGGGGGGGGTTTAGACGGATTATGGTCTTTGTGATATTTGATAGTATATCCGGAGGGAGAGGAAAATAAAGGTCATCTAAGTTCCAATTGCAACCATCAAAGATATCAAGTTTTTTCTTAGATTACCAAATTTGGGAATCCGATTTGTTTCCCATATGTTAAGATTGGAGTGGATGTGGGGGGACCATATTATGCCCTTGGAGCAGATTTCCCAGCCTTTACATATACTCTTCCAACCAAAGGAACATCTAGTTCGTATGTTACTAGTGCAATAGTAAGAAATGATCAGTTTGGACTAAGGGATAGTGGAATTTGTAAGGAGTCTCCAACTTAAGCTGGTTAAGGTGCAAAGATTTTTGTTCCTAGAATTATGGATACCTAAGCCACCATTTATTTTAGGTTGGCATAGGGTGGACCAGTTAACTAGGTGAATTTTCCTTTTTTCTAATGAGCTACCCCATATAAAATCCCTTTGGATTTATTCAATTTCTTTTAGGGTTTGCTTGGGAAGAAGGGTGTATTGCATGTAGTGGTTGGGTATGGAGTTTAGGCAGGATGTTGAAAGGGTTGTTCTTCCTGCTAGATTAAAGAATTTCATTTTCCAGGAGGCAAGTTTGGATCTCATCTTGTCGATAAGGAACTGGTAGTCTCTAGGCTTTTGGCTATGGTTTAGAATAGGAAAACCTAGGTAGGTGCAAAATTTGGTACCTTTCTTGATACCAAGCCTAGTGGTAATGTCTTTAATGAGAGTATTATTACAATTTTGGGAGAACAATATTTTTGATTTTGTAATATTGATAAATTAACATGACAGAACAAAATTGGTAAAGGTCGTATTTAATGGTTTTTCCTGATTTAACATTAGCTTTAGCCATCAGGGTAAGATCATCTGCAAATAATAAATGAGATATTTTGGGGCATCTATTCCCTAAAGATATGGGGTCCCAATTCTTTATATCCACTTGGTGTTGAATGTATCTAGTGAAAATTTCAAAGTAGAGAATGAAGATATAGGGGGAGATGGGTCTCCTTGTCTTATTCCCCTACTTGGATTAAAATAAGTAGTGACGAATCCATTTACTAAGATTGCTATACTACTGGTTGAGATGCAGCTCATAGGCAATTTGGAAAATTTGGGAGGAAAGTTGAAGTAATCAAGAGTAAAATGAACAAAGGACCATTCTAGTCG
Source organism: Nicotiana paniculata (assembly GCA_005239505.1). Taxonomy (NCBI): domain Eukaryota; kingdom Viridiplantae; phylum Streptophyta; class Magnoliopsida; order Solanales; family Solanaceae; genus Nicotiana; species Nicotiana paniculata. The sequence continues at coordinate 158,091 of ML336261.1, forward strand.
ATCGAAGGCCTTTTCCAAATCTATTTTGAGAATCACGTGGCCCTGCTTTCCTTTTAATTTATTAAACTTAGAAACCAGTTCCTGGATGATGATGGAATTATCAGACGCTCTTCTATTTTTCATGAAGCTTGCCTGATATGGGCTGATCAGATGATCAAGGAATGGTTTAAGACGGTTTGCAAGGATCTTAGTAATTGTTTTGTAGACAGTATTGCATAAGCCAATAGGCCTAAAGTTTGTGATGTTGTTTACCTTTTGGATTTTAGGAATGAGGCAGAGAAGTTTTTTATTAATTTCAGGGTGTATTGCTTGTTTGTTGAAAAAGTCATGGTAGAGGTTACAAACTGATTTACCTATGTGGTTCCAGTATTTTTTGAAGAAAAAAGGATGGAGACCGCCCGGACCAGGTGATTTAAATGGTTTAAACGAAAAAATAGCTCTTTTAATTTCTGAATCTAGGAGGGGAGAATCTAGATTGCTTAGGTTGATTTTGTTACAAGTAAAATGATGACTAAGGGAGTTAGCCCAGTTAGTTTGCGAGTGAGAGGTGGTAAAAGTGGAGGTAAAATAGTTTTGAACGTGTGACATGATCAGATGATGATCATTAATCCAATTACCAGCATCATCTTTGAAGAAGTTTATTTTATTCCTTCTCTTCCTGTTGGTGGAGGAGACATGGAAGAAATTAGTATTTGTGTCTCCTTCGTTTAGCCACAGGACTCTGAACCTTAATTTCCAATAATCCTCCTCAATTTTTACAATGTCATTGTATTCATTTTTAAGATCTAATTCTAAATTGCGAAGGAAAGTACTAGTAGTATAACTATTTGAATTTTGGATACCTCGGAGTCTAGCTAGTAATCTTCTCTTCCTTCCAATAATATTTCCAAAGGTAATGTTTTTCCAGGGTTTTAATTTCTCTACAAAGTTAAGGCTAGATTTGAAATATTCACTACCATACCAATTATTTTTAACTAGGGATGAGAATTCTGAGTGTTTGCACCAAAAGGTTTCTAGTCTAAAGGGAATTTTATGAAAAGACCTATTTTTTGGAATTAGTTCTATAAGGATAGGGTTATGATCAGAGTGGATTCTAGGCTGGTGGATTATTGAGATTTTAGGAAAGAGATCAATCCACCCCTCATTGCCAAATACTTTATCTAGCCTTTCCATGATAAGACCCTTTTTATTATATCTGTTGTTCCCTCCCCTTATATTCCAAATTATGAAGTTTGTTGGACGATTCATTGAAAGATTAATTTTCGGATTTACCCTCTTCCCATTTTCCCGTAACCCCCCCCCCCCTAAAAGGATAGGATTCCTTCTCATGGATGGTACTAGCATCATCGCCTTGTTGCCCACTGTTGGATAGTGTGGTGGACGGATGTCCATCGAGCACTTGTATAGGCCTAATGGGAAACTGAGTACATGCCTCTTCGCGTGACTTTCCATGAAGAAAAATATTTTTATTCCATCTAGGTTTGAGAGTTCTAGGACTTGCCCTAAGTTTAGGTTTAGAGGGACATCGTCCTCCTCCATTTCTGCCTCTACTGGACCGGGTATTGGGTCTTCCTGGTGATGTTGTGGAGATACTGGAGGGGGTACAGGTGGGTTTGGAATCTCCTGGTTCCCCTGATTTATGTCCCAAGGAAGGAAGATGGGGTTGAGGCGTGTGAACATCTCCGTGGGGAAGAAGGGTAGGTCTAATGGAGCATTTTGAGGGTTTATGGGGTTGAACTGGGGTGGCATGCTCCATTGCTCCCTCATTATCTGAGCCATTTGAGAATTTAGGGATGGGTTCATTGCATGAATGATGTTGTTAAGCCACACTTGGTTGAGATAGTTGTTCATGGCTAACCTTATTCCTTCCGTTATGAGTTGTGCTAGATACTGGGTGTTGTGTAGGATCACAATTGCTTCTTGACCGTTTATTGCCCAAGAGGCCTAGTTCCATCCAACTGGTGGGCTGGTAATCTTGAGATTGAGAGGGTTGAGCATATATTATTTGAGGATGATCCTGAGGGTGAAAGGGCGGGATGTTTTCCATGTTGAGAGGTCTGTGTTGTTGTAGGATCTGGATTAACCGGTGTCTCCTTCATAGGGATGAAGGAATCCTTGGCATTTTGGATAGGGTGGGAAGTATTTAATGAACTAGGATTAGGCGTGGGGATATTGTTAATGGAGGGGGGAAGTGGATTATATGAAGATGCAATGATTGGTTTTCCCAAGCTTGTGCCTTTTAATTGCTCAAGGTCTCGATATATAGGGGAATTGATTGTTGCTTTTTTGTTATCCAAGGGTTTAGCCATTTGGCTTCCATGCTCATTTTCTATTTCCATTTGGCCAGTATGCGGAGAGGAGGTGGGTTTGCCATATCTTAAGGAAGGATTTTGAAGAGATCCTTCGGATATCTCTAGATTATGGAAAGATTTTTGATTTAGGGTGGGTTTTAGGGTAGTTGAGGTATAATTATTAGTAGGGGTAGTAGTGTCCATTGGGGAGCTATTTTGCATGGTATTGTTTGTATCTAAAATATTAGTATTAGTAGGTGCCACGTATGATTCATTCATACAAGTGTCATTTTCTCTAAAAGCCAAGTCATCACTTAAGTGAATAAATTTATTATTACAAGGAAAATTATCATGATCCAAAGTGGTTTTTGGAGAAACTGTTTGCTTATTGTCTAAGGAGTGGTTTTGGTTAGGGTAGTGGTTTGATCTATGGTAATGATTGGTTGGGTATTAATTTTGGAGGTTAGATTAGGAGTGGAAATATCTTTAGATTTATAATGAATCTTTTGAGTGTCCAGATACTTACCTGTATTGGCGTTGAACAATTTAACTGAAATACCTGGACCATTACTGCTCTTTGCTTGGGTGTTGATAGGTTGAGAAGGAACTTTTATACCTTGATTTCTTCTCTTGTTGAATGAAACAATTATCCATTCTGCTTCAGTATCTCCCTTTCCAAATGTTTGTTGATGTTCTTGTCCTGCATGGTGTTGATGGGATTTCTAAGGGAATTTCAACACAGATTCTTGCATATCGACCTCTCAGGGTTGTTGATGTGCATGTCTCTATTTTCAGTAGGCGTCCTACTGCATTTCCCATTTTTTCTAGGATTTTTCCATTATAAAATTATGTTGCTTGAGGGAGCCTAATCCATACGACATAGGTAGTTAGTTTTTTATTTTTAGCCACAAAATTTGGTTTCCATTTGGATATAGACAAAAAATGACCATTTATGAACCATGGACCTTGATAGATATCCTTATCCATATTTTTCTTCTTTTTGAACTTGATGATGTAATAGTCCTCTCCAAGATCAATTAGGGGAAAATCTTCCGTATGATTCCATATATCTTGAATTTTTCTCTTTAGATAATGGTGTAGCATACGTTTACCTACTAGTTTGATGATGATGGAATTTTTCCATGATTCATAGATACGATGTCTATCTTCCGTGGAGAGGGAAATTTGAATAATACCTCTAGTGATATTTTCTTGATCTTGCACAGTCTCCTTTTCTTCCAATGAGTTTGTTGTGTAAACCATATCTTCCTGTTCTATTGTAGGAGCAAAATCCATTATATTTGATTCCAATAGTTTGTCTTTGAAGGACAGGAATTTTTCCAAATTATTTTGCGACTGTTTGTGATGATCTATATCAGGTGGTTTTGGGGGGCATAATGTTCTGGTTTTCAGAGGTTTGGGAGTTCATGTTAGAGAGAACTTTTTTTAGCAATTGCTAAACCAAAAATTAGCAGAAAACTTAGAGTAAACTTCCATGGACCCAATTGGTTTGGGCCTAAAAACGCACTATGGCCTACTGTCCAGTTTGCTCGTAATAACCCAGTTTTTTATGATCCAAAATCTAACGAATTGAAATTACTATGTTTAATTTCTTTAAAAAAAATAGTAAAGCTTAACATATCAAACTAACTCATTATACAAAAAAGATATAGAAAAGACTAAATTATTAACCAAATAATCATATTAATTCTTTAATGACAACCAAATATACCTATTACTACTCCAACAAGTTTCTTAAAAGGAAATATTTTTTTTTATTTCTTCTATTATATACAAGGGTATAGATATTCTGGATAAAATCTTTCTAACATGAATACATGAAGCTTTAACATATTTTGTGCGATTTTCAAAACACTTTAATATAATGCTAATGTAACTTAAATGGAATAAACAGTGTAAATGACTAGTTCTACATGGATTTACACACAACTTCCAACTAAGCAACTTTAACCAACATGATTTATGCAGTAATTTAACTTATGCATAAGACCATAAAACCAAAAATAAATTTTTGATAAACAGAAAAACCATGATAATAACAAAATTGAACTTTTACATTTGTTAAGAATAGTACCTTGCTATCAGCAAGAAAACAAACAGATAAAGAAAATATGTCTCTGAAAACTTTAGTAAAAACAGCAGCAGGGAGATCAAGTAGAATTTCAAAGAATTTCCAATCCCAACATGAAAAACCAGTAGGAAAGTAATCTATATTTTTGGTTTTTATTTCTGAAACACCAAGACTGTTTTTTCAGAAGTTTTGAAAATGAAAGGCAAAAACCTGAAAAGCAGTGAAGACTTAGTGATTTTAGGAAATTTTCTGTGTATGTGTATCTGTGTATTTTCGAGTCTGTTTCTACGTAGGGATAATGAAGAAAAAGAAGTGTTTATATAGAGTGAGGGAGCGAAAAGGGATAAGGATTAGGGTACCAAAATGGAATTTGTCAGCATCCCCTAAAATCAGGGAAAAGGCATCTTTCCCAAACAAAGAATGGACAGTTGTCCAATTTCTGGTACCTTCTTATCACAGAAAATAGACAACTGGCCATTTTCTGGATATTTGGGATCTTATCCCTATCCTTTCCTACTCAGCTTGGGACAATTGTCCCTATTCTAGAAGTTCCCTATATTTATTGAAAATTTTTCAAAACTAAAATTCCAAAGTTGACCCTTCAGGGCCTTGGAATTGCCTCAGAACCAGACTGATTCTAGGTCTGAGTCGTGTGACTCTTGGTGTAAAGACCTTGGGATCTTAATCTTTACCAAAACTATGGGCCTATCTATCAGAAACGTGCCCAATTTTTGAGCTAAGTTAAGTGGCCCAAACGGCAAACACCTAGCTCCTTACACTAACATGCATTTCTAACTACTAATTTAACCTAAAAAATTTTATTCAATTAATTTAAATAGAAAACAAGTAAAAATAGTAATATTGAAAATAAACATGAACAATAATAACAATAAAACACGTAATAAAAAAAATGGAAAACAGAAAAAAAGGAAAAGAAATTATACCTAAAGAACTGTTTTGGAAAAAGGGAAATCTAGCCGTTAAAAGCTCTCGTACCAGTATACCCATCTTGAATCTGAGATCCCTGATGGGAGATATTGGCACGAGGATTATTATACGAACTAGGTGGAATAAAAAAAAAAGGAAAGGCAGATCTAGGGTTTTGGAGAAACTTAGATCTAATATCTAGAACTTTTGGTGGGGTATTTTTGGGATCTATGGGTAGAATAGGGTTCTAGGGGGTGTGGTGGTTGTATGGTATGAGTTTGGGCAGGTTTAAGGCTCTGCCGCCGCCGTAGGCGATCTCCGATGGTGGTGATAGGGTTTCTGGGTTTTCAAATCTTAGATCTGATATTTTTGGTGGCATTTTTGGGTGATTAGTTGGCATGGGGAGGTTTAGTAGGTGCAGGGGAGTGGATGGGGTAAGTTTGGGTGGCTTTGGGGTGTCGCCGCCGCCATAGGCAATTTTTGGCGGCGTCTCAGGGCGGATTTAGGGTTTCAGGTCTTCCATCTACTGGGTTTCATGGGGGTGTTTTGGGGGTTTGATTGGTGGGGTGAGGTTTAGAAAGAGTGAAGGGAGAGGATGGCTTTGGGGTGGTTCTAGGCGCTGTCGCCGTAGGCGATTTCAGGCGGCGCCTCAAGACGGAGGGTGGACAGGCGGCTTGGGTTAGGGTGAGTTTAGAGATAGAGGTTGG